>BOSO01021014.1:0-49069 GCA_018403395.1 Gorsachius goisagi | reverse complement strand
CAACGTGTGCCTGACCCATTTATTTTGAGACGCCTCCCCTTGGCTGGCGCTCGTGCCCTCATCCCTGTCACGCAGCCGTCGCCGGGGCAAAGGCGCTGTTACCCCGGGAGCTGGGCCGACCGGGCGCTATGGGCTCAGCTCAGCCGTTGGGCTGTTCCCAGAGCATTTCCCAGGCTCCCTTCTTTGCTGATCTGGGGGTTTCTGTCAATGCTTTTAGTGCTGGTTGTTCCACATGTTCTTTGCGTCTGCTGTTTGCTTCCAGTGGCCTGGTTTGGCTTCTGCTCCCCGTTGGCACGACTCGATGTGTAACGGGAGGAGGGAAGCTTGGGGCGTGGCTGCATCACCGCCTGCGACGCGCGTTGGCATCGGTGTTTGCGAGGCCTCTGCTTTCCGTAGGCTTTTTCCTTCAGCTGATGCTGCTGACACCCGGGCCCCCGCGCGCTGCCCGAGCTCCCGTGGCTGCCGCTACCGGGGCCGTTCCCGCCCCGCCAGGCGTCGGCGGCGCTGCTGGCGTGCGCTAATGCTGCCACGACACGCGCTTGCGCGGGCCATCACTGGCGTGGCTGCGTTGTCGGTTCCAGTTTGTGTAAATGCGTAGATGTGAATAAAACCGTTGGGGCCGTGGGCCAAAGAGCTCCGTGTGTGAGATGATGAAGGGGCGAGGAAGGCCCGGTACCGCTGCGTGGCCGGCCTGAACGCAGCCCTGACGGGCTCCGAGGGGGCCGGGGGCGCATGCCGAGCTCCCCCGCGGGTTTGTTCCGTACAGCAGCAGCGGCTCGGCCTCTGCACATTTTGAGTGGGATAAACGCCAGCCCACGGGGCACGCGGTTCAGCGGGAGGTGACGCGTCAACCACGAGCCTCAGGGTCGGGTATAAGTAAGATCTCATTAGTGCAGCCGTGAATATATTTTTACAATTCCCAGTTATGGTCCCAGGAGAGATTTCAGGGCCTACACATAAAAATAACTCACCCAGACTCCTGCTTTTTCACTGTGAGCAAGTTCTGCTTTTTTTTTTTGAAGACCAAACCCACAAATTATGTAAGCTCTGCAGGCAGGACCTTTTTAAAGATGTTGAGCCTTAATTTTAGGCAAATAAGGGGCATTGACAACTGGAAACAGTAGCCATGATAAGTACAAAGATTTTTTTTTTTGACCTCTGACGCTGTGGCCGCCTCCTTATTTGTGATTCTCTGACAGCGAGTCTGGGTGCTTGCTTATTGTTCAGCTTGGTCAGTAGCAGTTGTTTTAAAAAATGGTTTATGAAAATTATATTTATTAAATAAAACTTCCACTTCTATCTGAGTCCTTGTTTTAATTACACAACTCTTAGAGGAAAACACACCGGCGTCCCCAGCCCATTACAGCACCATCCCGGCAGCTGCCCTTGGCCTTTGAACCCTTGGGGGGGGGGGGGGGAGCCCCTTGACATTTCATACCCTGAAGGCGCAGCGTGGAGCTTAGACAAGAACCAGCTGTGACCTCGTACAGCAGCGACGCTGTGGCTCCGCAGCTTTTGGGCACTGGGCGCTGGTGGGGGACGTCCCGAAGCAGGGAGCCGAGTCCCATGGCAGTCTCACAGCTCGGGTTTGAGTCGCAGCAGTCCTTACAGCCCCGGCTGTCGGGGGCTGGTGCAGCACCAGCTCGGGGGCACCGAGCCAAGGCCGCTTTCCCGTCGGTTCCCTCATCTCACCAAGCATTTAACGGTGCGGCCGCCTCCCCGGGAGGCACGACGGGTTTAAAGGCCAAGCACAGTCGGTCTGCTGTACTCAAATAAAGAGAGAGAGAGAGGAGGGACTGCTGGCACCACTTAAATGAAGGGTGAATGACAAAAGTTTATTAAATGCATTTTTAAAAAATTATATTTTTCTTAAATAAGGATTTCTCAGTATGGATTCTGTTGTAGGACAGTTCTGAAGCAATCGTACGTTACTTATCAACAGGGTGATCAACAGGAACGCCACGGCCACCGCCGCTCACGCCCAAGGGGACGCCCTGCGCGGCCGCTTCTGCACCGCTCGGGCCCCGCGGCGCCGCGCAGCTGGGGGAGCTCCGGGCTCCGCGCTGAACGCCTGCAGAACGGGGGGGCTGGGGGGAGTAAAGGGGAGGCGGGGTGGTGCAGCAGCTCTTAGCCCCCCCAAGAGCCTTACCCATCACCTGCACTTTATGCAGAATTATTCCAGACTTGTGTCCCCCCGTCCCAGAGCCACGGGCACAAATAACACAACGCTGCCTGAGAAGCCTCAGCCACGGCGATTTCACTGGAGCTTTATTGCCTCTGTCTGTCACGAGAGGGACTGTAAGCAGTTACACTTCAACTTACAGAGATGGGAATGATTTCTTTTTTTTTTTTTACTAAATATAATCTCGAGATTAAGTGTTTTATATCAGGGCACTTCTCATTGTGTACATCTTTAATGTATAAAAGCAGGTTACAAAGTTGATGTTCACCTTTCTTTTTCTTGACATTTGGCAAAATTAAATTGATCCATTGAAGGGGAAATCATCAAATGGAAGAGATAAGCACTTACACGTTAAAGCGACCCAAGTAAGCAACTGCTTGCATTCTTAAAAAAAAAAAAAAAAAAAGAAAACCCACACAAATACATAAAGGAAAAAGCCCCATGGCCCCATCTGAGCAGGGCACGATACGGAACACTCCCCGCTGCCAGAACACCCCCCCTCAGAGCGATGTCGCTTTCAACTTCAGTCACTCGTTTGGAAAAACACTGAAGATGCCTTCACAGCACAAATAACCCTTTTCTGCACCATAATTAGTCAAAGTTTTATGCATCTCTTTATAATTACACAGTAATTATAAGCATGTAGTACCACACTGATGACAACACTATTTTGTTGAAAGGATCTTGCATCCAAAAGGAATATTCGTTAAAACCCTGGGGCACCAGGCCACCACCCAAGCTCAGACCGTCCCGAGGGACAAGCCTGGGTTGGGAGGAGAAGCCAGGCCCTCCTCCCTCCCGACACACAGACGGGAACTTCTCCATCTGAAGCGGCACCAAAGCCCTCGAGACAGAAAACAGCACACACAGATACCTTGTAGAGCTTTTTTCCACACGCACCCCCATAAATTCAAGTCCCCGTTTATATTTACACAAACCTGGGCAAACCACGCGTCTTTTGGCCAGTCCCGGTCGCTGGCGCCAGCCGGCACTGGGTTTGGGGAGCTGCACCCCCGAAGCAAACGCACCGCTGGGTTTTCGTACCGTGCACGCGCTGGCAGGGGAGCTCGCCCCACCGTCAGCTTCAGGGAACACAGGCAAGTTTTCTGAGCACTTTAATAATCAATTTTTTCCTAAAATACTTTCAGTATCTGCATAAAAGTGTTCTGCTGTTCAAGGCAAGCACCAGTTGCTCCTTTCAGCATCACTCTGCCGCACCACGGGGCACGGCTCCACCCTCTCCTGCCTGGTAACTACAGTCGTCCCTTCCCGGAGCCTGGTGGCTCCCAGCTTGTTCTACAGAGCAGTGTTTATCAAATCTCTTCAGAAGGAACTTAAAGTGAGGAGTAAAAGACCACGTTTAGGACAAAAGCAGCTCAAGAGCTCTTGTAATACTAAAAATAAAGAAGAATTGCATCTGATAAAACCTGCTTTGAACAGAACAACTGATTCAGTTAAATGCAGTAAAACAATAAACTGTAGTGATGGATCAACAAAATAATTTAAGCCAACAAAGCCAGTGTAGTATCTCGTATCTGATCTGTGCTGGTTTGGGAAAGCTTTACTCTCAATTTCTGTATTTGGCAACCACAGCGATGTGTCAATTTAAGGAAAACTCAACAAAAGAATGAAAAAATGGGTGTCATCCACAATGGCAGTACCTATGTGCTACAAAGGCTTAACTCACTTCTCAGGATAATGGTTTTAAAACCTAGGTTCACACCAAACTCACCGGCTTCTTGTGCAACAGGGCACTTGCTTCACCATACCTCAAGCATAAAAATCCCCTGCCTCGGTTTAAAATACTGCACTGTGTAGCAAGCGTAAGACACAAATTCAGTGTATTCAAGTTTTAGGTTTCCACAGAAATGAAGCCTTTCTTTGACAGACAGATAAGCATTTCGAAACGGTAATGGAATCGGGTTCCTCAGATAATAACCTCGAGCACCCCGGGCTCTGCCGTGGCGCACACGGCGCGTCTCAGCGGCGCGCGGAAGGCTGACCGCAGCGTTAGACACGCGTGCTCCAGTCGTGTCGCACTCCAACTGACGGGCACCTGGACACCCCAGTACCAACAGCCTTGGGTTTTGTTGGTTATGTCTGTGATTGCTTCTGCCAGATACTCAAGCTCACCTGGACGATACCTGTACTTTTCCAGAAAAAAAAAAAAAAAGAAAAACCAAGTCGTATCCCAGTACACTTAAATATATCACTCTTACAGGAAGTGCTATCGACACAGTCTTTGCAACTAGCCCCAAGTGTATATTTAAGGATTCTTTTAAAAATTGTTTTGATGTTGATCTGTATAATTCAGATGTCATACAACAGTTGTCTGATGATGACCAGCGTTGTGCTTTATGTGAAACCAGAAACCTCAAAATAATCATAAAGCTCCTAGGACTTGTGGGAGATGAAACTAGGGTGGTCCACCAAAAAAAAAAAAAAAAAAAAAAAAAAAAAATCCATGATGAAATCCACAATGTTGGAATTTTAATGGGCAAGAGTGGTCCAGACTAGAAGAAAAGCCCAAACCACCAGTAGAAGAATGAAGTATGATATGGTCCAAGATGTATCCTTAAAGGTTTGTCTCAACCCTCAGCCATATTGTGAGGATTGATCTTCAGTTCAGTCCAGCCAGCAGAAATTGACTGTGCAATTTTCCATTGCAGGTTATTTGTACAGACTATGTACACGCTAGAGGGGTCCTTTAGTGCTACACTGTCGTACTTTTTGTCCCAGCAATTTGAGGGCGTGCAAATTCCACAAAGTCATCAATAAGAACAGGCCATGCCCCTAAAAGAAAAAACAAAAAGAGACCAGAACATGAGAACTCAGTTCAACAAGGCATTCTTTTTAAAGCTTCAGATCTAAACAAGTTATTTACTTTCCAGCCTTAACCAGGCAGAGCGTCAAGCAAAAAACTGAATTTGATTTTCTTGCTTGATATCTAAGCGCTGGTTAAAATATTTCTACTTCCTTTAAGCCCAGTTAAAGCACATCCCTTTCAAGGGCTGTACTTACTTCCTGCCCAAAAACAGAAGAAGAAAAAAAAAAAGCTGACAGAAATTCTAGCTTAAAACTGTCCTGGTTTTGGCACCAGAACTTGATCTCCAGGATGGCAATAGCTGCTTGAAAACGCTGAACGCTGGATGAAGGAGCCTATGCCTAAGCAGCGTCGCATTGTAACGTACCAGAGCACTTGCTGCTCCCGATTAGACCTGGCATGGTGCTCATCGGTCAGACTCGGTGTACTCAGCCATACCTAAAATAACACCATGAAAACGCCCCGATATGCTGCACTGCTGGCTAAGGCCCTAGAAGGTTGGTACTACACTGTGGATACTCTTCTGCATTCCTTATCAAGAGGCAGTTAAAATGCAGATCAATATTTTACATATTATCAGCAGCCATATCCAGAGGTCCCCAGTCACGTGAAGGTTAAAACTAATTGTGGACTGGGTTCCCCCCCCCCAACCAAAATATTTTTATTCCAAATCATTAAAACATGTTTTCTGCCTTTAATCCTTCTAAACTACATTGATTTATGGTGGGCAGCAGCGCATTTGCTCAATGATAAGGGAACGAGAACTGTCCGTAATTGTTTAACAAAGTTGTAGAAGTTTGCTCCCCTCTGCTCTGAAGTGTCAGAAGTTTACAGTTTCCTCCACTCCCTGAACTGATCTGCCGCTAACGACTGGAGGTAATTAGCTGTTCTTGGCTACAGATGGATTGGAAGAGGAAAGATCAATACAGAAGTTTACAAGAAACACATCTGGTAGGAAATAGGTTCTGGTTAGTAACCCCTGTACGCTGCCAGCGTCACTGTAGCATTATTACATGTCTCATCTTCACATGAACTGAAACCAGACTTAAAAAACAGTCTCAGCTGGGAAATGCAATAACCAGAGGACCCTGCACAGGAATGTGCAGGCCATGAAGCAGTTACTCCGTTGAAGGCGCCAAGGACTACGCTGACAGAGAATCCGTGGGGTTTCAAATGGACAAATATCGGGGCTTTAAAGAATTAGTATCTGAGCTCATACAGGGTTTAAGAAAGTTTCAGCATCTCTTTTTTAAACAGATGATAACAGCGTGCACTAAAGCAGCTCTAGCAGGACCCTGGATCACCGGTGACACTCCAGTTATGCTGTTATCAGACACACAGTGGTAAGTGCAGCACAAAACACAGAAGTTAATGACAGAAAATGGAAGAGTTTACCTTCCTCATCATAGTTAGACATATCGTCTGCTATCATTGTACTAAAGTCTAGAAGAAGATTCCAGGTATCCTTAGGAATTGATCTTTTATGATGTTCCTGTTTGGAGGGGTGGAAAATTTGTATTTTAAAAAAACATAAATCAAAACCCCTTATGCACATTTATTTTTACTGTCTTGGACACGTCCCCATCCCCCAAACAGATTACTCTTGTACACAACAAAGCCCAGTATCTGGATCAAAACAGTCTGTTTCATCTACTCAATAATTCAAACTTATTTATCTTCCCAGTTTTGAAATTACTGCAGTAAAGATTTAAACTTACCAACAAAAATTTGTTCCACAAGTCTAGAAATTTAAATCTTCCATTAAGTACTAAATTCCAGTAGGCAATGGCCATTTCTAAATCTGTAATATTAAAATATATTACTCTCAGAGATACACATTTCAAATACATCATCTCCACAGGTATCTAACAGCAAGATGAACCATATATTCATAAATGCAAATATAATCATGGGTCCGTTACAAAAAGGCAACCATAAAGTGTTACACAAATTTTGATACCATCACTTGACTGTAGAAGAACTGAGAATTGCCCGTATAATACCTAACGTATGCAAAAGATGCAAGGATATTTCATGTGCCTTTTGCTATCTAACAATACTGTAGCTAAAATTCAGGGAATATTTTTGTCTTAGAAATACTATTGACTAGAAAAGAAAATCTGTAGTATTTTGAGGTAAGATCTGCTTTCATTTTTTTAATATATAAAATACAATTTACTTTTTATTTCATTTTTAGAGCAACCTTGTTACACGTGCTGGTGTTGTAACACGGCTTTTGTCGAGTGTTCGTTTCCGCAGCCAGAAAACATCTCTTAGGTACTGTGCAAGCAGATGATTCATAGTCGGTTTGTTTGGGTTTGGTCCTTTTTTGGTTGGGCGGGGGTTTTTTTGGGGATGGGGGTGGTGGGTTGGGGTTCCCCTCAAAGACTCCTGTTAAGTTCCTGCTTGTTTTGAATCTGTTTCTCAGGACGCCTGAGAAAGCTGAGCCGAGAGAGCTGAGGGTCAGGCAGCGGCGTGCTGCCGGCAGCGGCGGTGCAGTTAGAGCGCGGCGGACGGAGAGGCTGCTCAGGCTGGCACGTGGGGACACAACCCCAAAGCTCACCAGAGGCCGAGGGGACGTGCGCTTGCCCTAACGCGTGAGCTGACGGCCGAGCTCCAGTCCCTGCCTGCACCATCTCCCTTGCCGGGCACTAACGAGGAGCCCTGGGCCGCACAGCGCGTTGGACTGACCGTCACCTGGCCGAATTCAGCATCCACCTCCAGGGACACGCAGCAGGGGTTACCCAGTTACGTGTCCTCTTTTTTAACAAGAGCTCTGCAATATTTTGCAGTCTAGCAAATCTCTGCCTCCATAAACACTCCTCTTGTGAGAGCAGAGGGAAGCACGTGATCGACTGCACCTCAGGGAAAAAGAAAAAGGGAAAACCTGACACAACCCAAGAAAACCACTCCCTTGCCCCAGATGCCCAAACTATGTAAAAAACCAGGGAGGTGGATCTTGAGAGCTGCAAGCAACAGCAAACAAAACAAAGTATGAAGTTCTGCATTGCTGGAGGGAAAATAGATGGTGATGGGGGGAATTATGAATTGTTTAGTATCTTTGATATTAAAAGTTCTTCTCAAACAGCACATTCACATTATAATGCGTCCTGACCAAAGTAAAGAATAAAATTTGTGGAGGGCTTTCCACAGCTGCAAAGGGATGTGCCTTCAGACAAAAGCAAGCCTGAGTTCCAAGGAGCAGAGAGTAAGGAAACAGCAGTCAGCACCCCTCAGTAAATAAGTGGTGTGAAAGGGACAGCTTACTAAGGAGTGTAAAGGCTCGGTACTGCTCTCTGACAGAAGGTACAACCCACGCACTCCAGCTTCCAGCTAAAACTACTGTCTGCCTAAAAGTGAACAGATACAAACTTCAGGTGAAGCTGATCAGTTCCTCCAGGAAACAGATTAGAAAACTAGGTTTTATTTCCTTGGGATGCATTCATAGCAGGCATACCAAAAAGTGCAAGGTCACCAAATTGCTGCACGTTTACAGTGGTTTATAAACAAACACTGTACACAAACTGCGCCTTTCAGCGTGCTTACACAAGCTTGAGGTTATTCTTGTGGGTAAGCAAGGGCCTTTAAAAAACAGATCTCAGGATGCTGCAACCTCAAACTCATTATGCGAGTCCAGACACGTAAAGCACGAAGCCGTGATGCCTTAGGACAAAGTGCATGTTTTAAAAGAAACTTTATGACATCACAAAATCCAAAGTAAAGATAGAATTTTAGGTTTTCATAAGAAAGTGAAAGAACGCTCAGGGCAGTCCTCATGGATCAAATATGAAAGTCTCAAGATACATGCTCCGGTCTGAGTTTTATCCAGAGGTGCAAGAGAAGCAGAGGATGTCTGAGATGAACTCCAGCTAAAAGGTGCTCTCAAATGATAAGCAAATATCGCGGGAACTTTTAAGACATCCACAGTACTTACACGGTAGTGAGGAATTGTGCAGAGGAAATGTGCTTCCAGAACAGTGCCTGAACTACTACACAACATTTGGAAGATTAGAGACCAATATACGTTAAAATCAATTTACAAGTTCCTACAAGCAGCTATTTAGACACTCCAAAGTCAATTGCCTAACTAGGAGCGCTTCCTTTTCAGCACCACACTTCTCCCAATATTCTTTTTCTTCAGGGTTTCCAGAATTATTCTGCACTATTGTTAATTGATGCCTAGAACTGTGCATTTATTGGCACCAAAAGGGTTGGTAAACATCCAGATTTTAAGCTTAGTTCTATATCACTTCCAGACTCAGACTTTAAAAAAAAAAAAAAAACAAAACAAACTTACACTATGTGTATGCTACATGAATCTGAGAAAACTATGCTTGTCTTTGTCACTGCTAGAGCTTAACCTGCATAAAGAAACTTTAAGATGAACGAGAAATAAAGCAAGGGACTTAGTTTTCCTAGTAAATCATTTTTACTGAAGCCTGCTCCATCTGGGATACTCAAAAGATTCATTTCCATATAGGACTAGGGGGAAAAATATTCAGAAAAAGAATGCAAGTGGAGAAGAAAATAAGACACAAGTGCTACGTCAAACAGTTCTGTTATTCTGAAGCTTTGAGAAAATATCATTAAAAATTATAATTATGGTATCATTGTAATATGTCCTTTCACTTTTATCACCTTACAGGGATTCTGCAAAATGTGTGAAGCTGTTTAAAGATTAAAAACAAGGTACAAATGTTACAACGGTAACCATAAAAAAATCCCAGGCAACAAACCCAATCGTTGGCACTGCAGAACTGACCACACTGACACACTCCATACCCTAACTTCTATCCTCTCTCAGTTCAATCACTGTCCATGTTTTCCTCGTTGTAGCAGCCTAAAAAAATGAGTATGACTTTCTGCAATAAATAAGAATCAGCCCTTTCCTTTATTTGCAGGATTCAGATCTGACTACATGCATGTGCGAGTATTTTTAAACAGTTTAGCAGTGCTCTTTTAGCTTCTTCAAAGACAATGAAACTCACAATCCAACTGAAAACAAAAGATGGGATACAGGAAGATGTTAAAGAATGACAGAGCCCAAACCAAGATGTGGAGCTTTTGCTTATTTACTTATTTTTCAATATTCATTTTAAGCCAAAATTTGGTCCACATATAAAAGACAGCACCACTAAAGCAGAGCGCTCATCTCTTCACAGCGCGTGAATGCAAAGCTGGTCCGTGGAGGTCAGTTTAAGGCATTTTCATTACCGAGAAGAATAAATTCTCAAGCTGCCACAGAAAAGCCTGCTGGCTTTTCAGCATTTTATTTCTTCTCAAAAGCAGAACAGTTAACCTAAGAAGTTAACAGTTACACAGCCATGAAGTACTGGTTATGGTTAATATCTCAACTACACCGCACACACATGAATGTGCTTGCCGGTTGGTTAACATTACTGCTTTAAAGACATTTTTGTTCCCTCATTTTTGCTGTTTTGAATAGACAGATCTACAGTTTGCTCACTTAGTTCCATCCAAACCGTGGTGTTTTGTCATGTTTCTGATGTTGGTTTTTGTTTGCCAAAAAAATTACTTTTAATAATGATTCTTGCACTTCACCTGTTACACTAAGCAAAAGCATAATCAGCAGAAGAGCTCTAAAATAATGAAAAAAAAGCATTCAAGTTGTGTAATTATGCCTTTAACATAAGGCCATAATCCATTGCGCTTACTGAAAACCGCACACACTCGTAGTGAAAGAATAAACCCTCTCATGTAAAATTCTGCAGTCTATACTAATGATGCAGGTATTTCTATCAATCTGAACACTTTAAATCAGTATCTATCTTTCACAACAGAGATGTATTTTATCCCAAGGGTGGCTATCTTTCAGACTCATTGGATCACGGTAATATTTTCACTTACTGTTTTAATCAGTCATTTCCCATATTTATGAGCAAATGTTTGTGATTAAGAATACATACCTAAACCTTTCTGTCCCGGATTCTTTGCAAAGTTGAAAGTAAACTGATAAAAATCCTTAAATCTTCCTGGCTCTTTTAATTCTTGTTCCATTTTAGGAATCTGGGCCTTCAGTTTTTCTATGCTGTCACATCTGCATTTAAAAAGCGTGTTTATTTTTTTATTATTAATTCATACCTCGTATTTTATGGCAAAATGAAATAAAAATTTGTAATTTTTTTGTGGAATACAATACAATTATTAAAACAAAATTCAGGAAGCCTTTAATTAGTCTGCACCTACATCACCAAAGAAATTAATTTGTATTTCTTCACATTGCCATTTGCACATGCTAGCTTGATACCTCAGATCCTGTAATCCATGAGATTTTTACACAAACTTGATAAAGACTACTACATTCTCGTAAGGCAGAGAAGACCCAGGTCTGCTAGCCTGCGGGCCAACATCCCTGCTTGGCCTACTCAAGTAGCTCTACAGCAAGCCACCGAAATCCTCACACAACCAAGGCAAGTAGCATTCAAAGCCGCCTCCCTCTTTTTGGTCGCTAAGCATCCAGCACAGGCAGGGATGTCCTGTTACAGAGGCAGACGAGTTCTGCTAGACTGTGAAAAGGCTCTGAAACCTGCAAGGACAACGTGATTCTGAACTCCCCAAACCAGGGCTGTTTGACCACACGTTCTGGACTACGCTGTCAGTGTCTTCGTACCTCCTGCACACTTACCCTAGCTCGGTCATTCCATCCATGAATTCCAGCTTTGAAAATTCACACTGTGTTGCGGCTCGGAATTTCCATGCAATGATGAGTACAGTAATGCTGGCTGGGTCAAGAGCTAGATCATCACAGAACTGCTGTATACCATCTATACCAATTTTATTTTCGTCTTGAGGATCTTTGGGATATAAAAGCAAGTATCAAGAAAAACAGATTTTTGAAAAAGACGATTTATTTGACATGAGTATTTAAGATAAGCAAACATTTTCAAGAAGCCATTTTTGGAATCAGCCTTTATAAATTAATATTTTAAAACCAAAATTAAATTAGTATTTTCAATGGCTAAGCTTTAACAATTGAGGAAGTTACTACAACAAAGCCTCCCATACAATGAAGCTTACGTTATTTTCATTGAGAGGAAAAAGCACCGCAAACATTTGTTTTCTGCCCAGTAATACGCATGATATTCTGACTCATTCCATACAGAGCACAGTGCTCCTTTCCCACCAGCACACTTCATTATTGGCATCTTTGGCAACACTGCTGCTCTGCGTACCCTTATAATCAGCTCTGCAGTGTCCATTGGCAAGCTGAACGGACACAAATATCAAATCTGCCCATAAACTACCAAGTCGACATCAGTTTTACGCATTTTCTGGCATCACCAGCATGCACGAGATTAGACGCGGTGACCTCCAAGAGGAAAGCTAAGTTGCCCCACGCCGATTCCAAGTCGGCCAGGCACACCCCTCCTTCCACGAAGGAACCGGCAACGGCGCTGGAAGCGAGATGCTCGCATTTCAAGTGCACCAACAAAAATCTACTACTGCAAGCCAACACAGACTTCAGGAAAATGGTATTTGGATTATGCTCGCATATGAAAACTGACGGAAAATGTAGCACTCGTTTTTAGATTTTTTAAAGTGCTAAACCACAGAATTTGTTCTACTGTACTGTTTGTGGCAGGACATCATCAGCTGAAGAGTGGCTATATAACAGAAGAAGAGACTTTGTTTTCTTTTCCGCTCTGTTTGTAGCTATCTGATAATAAGCACAAGGTGAACAAAAATTAAGGTAGAATCCATCCTTGGTGTGCAACTGTTCACTTTGTCAGGACGAGTCCCGAGTGATGCTTCCCCCAGAAGAATCACCTCAAATCCACGTTAACCATTACGCTTACTCACTGCGCACACTATTCCAGTTCTGGTCCCATATCTTGTACAAATGCACATATATTCAGAGCACATAACGCAACCACATGTAGGCCTTGTGAAGCAGAAACCTACACATGTTCCCCTTCTAACTTGTATTATTAGTAAAAGAAAAACAGAGCTGAAAGAGTCAGTTAAGATTCCCAAGCACAAGAGCACAGCCGCAATGGCACACTGTAATTAAGAATACATGCATACAGCTAGGAAATAAGCCTTAAAACTCAGGGTACTCACCTTTGTATCTGTTATACAGTTGTTCTAACTTCTTTCTGTCCAATGATCCTTTAACACTCTCTCGTATATAAAGTTCAGGGTTTTGGAAAAAGTTGTCTGTTGCAACATCTAACTTCCAGTCATTCTGAGACAGACAACTCACCGCTGTCTTTTCACTAGACTGTGTGAAGACCATAAACTGACGCACTTTATCCTTCTGTGATGATTTCAACTTGTTCTAGTGAAAGCAGACAACATTGTAACTAGAAACGTTTTACTGGACAAAAAAAATCAATCATCAATACCGTCAATATTTTTAAATCAGTACCTTTTATAATTTTCCCAAGCAATTGGACTTTCTCTAGCTGCTGGGGCAGTTAGACACTGAAACCAACACTTATGTTCTTTTTTTTTTTTTTTTTTTTTTTTTTTTTTTTACTTTAAACTCACCTTCATTCTAGGTACAAAACTGAGACAAATCATCACAAAAATCCTGCCAACAAAGCAATCACAGAAATAAAAAATGGGTATTCTTACTGCATATTGGGAGAGAGCATTGAAGGGCATAGCAAACTCATGTACAGCTGTAAGATGGGGCACCTTCCTATTTAAACCAGGTTTTGTTTTTTAAAAAGAAAAAAAAAATCTCCACTGAATAGGAGCATGCTACACCTACTCAAAAAGGGCAACTGAGACGCCTAAATAAAGCCCACGGCTACCAAGTTTGATAGGGTAACTGCCTCCACCGGCGTGGCAGAACGGGCCGTTAGACGCCTACCGTGCGGCTAGTCCCACCCGGGGGACCCACGGGAAAGGCCAGCGAGCGCAGGGCGGGAGCGAGGCCCCGCTGCCAGGAACGGGATCTCTTGATGTGCCTCTCGATGGCAGCCAAGAACTGGGCTGGGCCATCACTGCAGGGAGTTACACACCAAAATATCTTAAAAGTGAGGGTTTTTTAGAGATTTTTCACTTTGAAGGTGCTCAACTCCACCTACATAATTTGCAAAACATTCCTGCGAAGAGGCTCTGTCTCCGTTTCACAGGTGCAGCAACTGAAGCTAAAAGAACCCAAGGGTAAGTGATTTTGCTGGAGGCAGGCGGGGAGCACGTCGCGAGCGCTCTGCAGTCCCAGGCCTCCTGCCCAGGCCAAGAGGCATCCTCCGCTCCAGCGCAGAAGGGATGGAGAGCTTGTCACAGTTCAATTTGTCAGCACAGAGGGATTCCCAAGGATATTTTTTGATGAGGAGAAGCACGTTCGGTATTCCAAGGGTATCAGTTACACAACACTAACTGCTGATCGGGAGAGAGCAATCGTACAGCTCTTGCACTCCATCCAAATTCAGTTCAAAGCAAAAAGGCTCCTAACATTACAGCCTTGTAAATAAAAGCCCTGACTTTTAAGTCAGGATTGGATTTCTTACATGGCACAAATACTTCACTTGTAGTTTACCTTGCATTCTAATAAAAACTTGGGTATTCTGTTCATTACTGTAATTTCCAAGTGCATGGCTCCTTCTCAGGGATTATGGGGAAGAAAGGCCAAAAAAAAAAAAAAAAAAAAATATCTCTCAACATGATAAGCTATCCTCAGCCAAAACCCAAGTGGTTTAGGAGCATATGAGCTCAGGCTCTCCATTCCAAAGGATAACTAGCATCCAATTACATTATCATTAGAAAAAAGAACTAACGCTTCAGAGCACAAATTCATCTGCCCTGAAAGTCAAAGTCTGTTTTCTGCTGCTTGCTGACAGTGAAGGTGAACAGTTATTCGTAAGAGTACTTAAGATACCAGCTTCAGAGTTATGCCTTTAAAAAAAATACAAGAGCATCACATTTGGCTTAAACCTATACTCACATAATATACTAAACAGACCAATACCCTTAAATTTAAGATGCCTTTTAAAAAAAAAAAAAATCCCCACCAAAGCAAAACAACCCTGTATCTACAACACTTTGAAGCCAAAGCTTCAGCACACGCTGCAGGCTTAATCGCAGCGATACTAGTTAGATTACACCACTTTGGAGGTTGCAGTGTCTTGCTGCTTTATTTCAGTCTCTTGAGTAACGCTCTCACGTTGGACCTTTTGCTACAAACGTGTTTCCGAAACTCAGATTTTTGGAAGTGGTTCCAGGTAAAGGCGAAGCCACCGGAGCAGGTCCAGCAAAGATCCGCTGCCGACACCTCGTGCGCACCGGGAGTCCCACAGCAGACACTCGGCACCTCGCGGTACCGAGCTCACGAAAATGACTTACGCTGACAAAGCCACGTGGAACCACTGCCAGACATGACTAATGCACTTTTAGTTCGTTTTTAAAAATATATTGTAAACTCCGATGTATTAAAGCAAACCACTGAATGAAATCCCAAATGAAGATCAAACAGCCCCATGGCTGACTTTCTGTATCAGCTACCAGCCTCCTCCCGCATCCCCGCGGGCTCAGCGGCACCGCAGGGCAGCCACACTACGACCTCTGCTTTGCTTTCCTAGGCAAAGCGGGCGCCTTTCATCACTCGGGTTTTGTTTGTGTTTTGGTTTCTTTGGCTGGTTTTTTTTTTTTTTTTTTATAACACGTACACATAAGTATGCATAGCCCTTTTAAATAGTGAGCACTCTGTAAAACCTCAAAAGGCTTTGTTCTGCCCCGCTCTTGCGACGGTAAACTCCAAAAAGCAATGACATACAACAGAAAGTCGAGGAGGAGGTTCACAAGGGCTTCGCCATCGATGCCCAGGACCACAGAAGGTAGCGGGGTTTGCATGTTGTCACATAAAAGGAGAATGCAAATTATTAAATCAAAAAAAATAGCAGTTTAAATCACTTTTATGATAAAATTTAAATCCTACATATGCACATGAGATCTTCCTGTAGTTGGGGCTCCCTAAGCGATAGTAGCAATATAAAACCTTTATAAAAAACCATCGAATTTGCCAAGAGTCAAGCAGCTAACGACACTAATCAGTATAGCATTCAGATTTATATTAAGATGCAATAAATCACATTGTCCAGCCATAATCTTTTTCTGGAGTAACTGTATTCTTACTGGTCAAACACGAGTTTATTTTTAGTGAAGAAGTGCCAAAGCCCTTTCTCTGTATTTGATGAATGTTTGCGCAGAGGCTTGCCAACGTGGACGAGACACTCCACATCCTAAGTGACTGGACAACTCTTTGAAGGCCTACTACAGGGCAGCAAGGGATGAAATTACTGCTGGGGTTTTATTCTCCTGTTATAGCTCTTCTTTCATCACGCTAAACCCCCACGCTTCAAGCAGGAACAGGTTCCAAGCCTTCTGCACTTTTAAGGGCTATTTCTAGAAGCCGAGCTCTAACAGTCTATTATTGTTGTAAGTGTGCAATACAGAAGCCAGAGCACCCTACAGCCTTTAATCTTGCAGTCAGCAGGCAACAAATACCTTGCACTGCAACCCTACATGCTGTAACGCAATGCAATCCATTTAAAATATCTCAACTTTAACTCTAGTTAAAAGGGAAGATAGAATTTTATTTATCTTTCTCACTAAAATATACAAGAGAAAACCAAGGGAAAACAAATGCAACAAATTTTTCAGTAAGTCTTACCCTTGGGGTAAGGGGAAAAGGAAAAATTCAGATCTGCAAGCCTTTGATCAAGTTTGTGTGGTATCCAAGCTACCTTTTGTAACGAAGACATCCTCAGAGACGGGAGGTGAACTTACTTTTAAAACACAGAGTAACTTCTCTAAGTGAAAAGCTACGTTGTGCAGATTCTTAAATAACTGTAATGATTAAATCTTTCCAATGAACATCTGATGATACAGCATTAATTTTAAAATGAAAATTTGCCTCTCCCCATCAAGTACCACATTTGACAATTCTAATTCAATAACCCATCCTTGACAGTGACTGGTGTCAGATACTTTGGTGAAAGAGTGAAAATAAAAATTAAAAAAATAGTTGGTCTTTTTTCCCCCAAGTATTTTTTTCTGGTCTCAGACTGAAGCTCCCCCCCATCTGGGGGCGTAAGCTTTCCCAGTTTAGGCGGGGGAAAAAAAAAAAATGCTAGAGCTGATCTGGCAACTCTGAGTATACATTTTTTCCTTCTCTTCTACACTCAGTTTTCAGTCAGCTCAGATGTGATCAGCTCTGCGCACTGGTCACCATTTCCTGGGCAGCTCAGAGCCGTAGGACAGCACCCATGGCACACAGTGACACCCTTCGTCCCACGCTGCCTGCACCAGGGCGCTGAGGATTCCCACCAAAACCCTGCTCGCGGGCTTTGCTCAAAGGTTGGATGCGGCTGCCAGCCAGGCAAGCAGCATGTGATTAGTTTGAAGTATCCCTGCCCAAAATCCCTTGCGCCCCCCCAAAGAGGGCATTCCCACAGTTACCCCCTCGTCAGCAACTGCTTTTCACCTCTCCCTTCCCGCCACTGCGTACCGATGATCTGAGTCCTGCTAGTTCCACTGCTAACCAAAGGGATTTGAACCAGGTGACACCCGTGCTTTTGGTTCAGTCAGGACTCACAGAAAAGCCTGTTAAGTTCTCACGCATGTGACAGGTAAAAAGCTTTTTCTAAAATAGTATCAACCTCCACAAAGTCTAGGCTTTTGCATTCAAACTCTACCAAGAGACCTGGCTGCGGGAAGCATCCTTGCACTCTCGCAGGGCCGCGGTGACGTCAGTTCAAAGACAGGACCGCTTCAGCCCCACACAGAACGGGCTTGTGCTGCACTAACCTTACAGATCAGCACCGCCGGCTTTGTCGCATCTTTACGCGACGCCAATCGTCAAGAGAACATCGCTCCCTTACAGCGTCTGAACCACTCCACGCTGGGCTGTATCGCTAAAGGAAGGTACAAGACACCTGCAAATATCCTGGTTTGCTGCTTGTATTCGGCAAATACATGGCTCAAGTTTAAAAGGCAAAATCATGAGTGTTTTTCTTTGTTCGATAAGAAAACAAAAGTTAATCACAACAACAGAAGTCTACGAATACACTGAATTACATTTTAATCCACCAACTGCGATGGCATACGTGTACACTACCAAAAAACCATAAAATCCAAGTTGAAGAAAAAAACAGTTAAAGTAAATAGCCACAGTTTCTGTATTTTCTACAGCAGTTTCTCTAAAAGAGGTCACACACAGTAAGATCCGTCAGGACAATTTTAAGCTTCTGTTTCAAACTGATGCAAAATCCATTTGTCTGCAGTGGAACAGAACAAAACTTAAAACTTCACAAGGTCTGTTGAGATATAAAACTTGAGGGGGGAAAAAAAAAATCACAAGCAACATAAAATCAAAGTTGCTTTTTACACCTCTAATGTTCTTTTGATGGATAAAATCCTTTCAGTACTTGCATACAGGGAAAAGTCTTGTGTAGAAATCAACAGGTAGCTACCCAGAACAACACAGCAGTGGTAACAGTGTTTTAAGGGATTCACGTTAACCTGAGAGGTGGAGGAAACACCAAAAAGCAGGGCTTTTTCAACTAAAAAAGCACAGAATAAAGCTGCCAGTTGTTCAGCATTCTTAACTCTGATCCAGGGCAGGAGCTCTGTTCAGCCATTAGAAGCTGCATTCATACCTGGTATTTGCATTGGCACCATAAAACAGGAGTGAAATATCAAGAGCTGCATAATAAATTTCACACCTTGTTCTCAGAGTAGTTCATATTCCTGAGTAATTTTTTCATGGCTCCAGTTAAAAGTGATTCTACAGTGTAAGTTCAAAGGGCTTCTGGTAAGCTGGGAGAGGAAGCAAGATCAAGCACCATCTTGTCTAGCACTCAGACTACTCCGTCCTAAACGTAGCGCCAAGAATCTACAAGTTTTACTATGGGAGAACCAAAACCAGAAACGTTCAGTATCAACAAACTGCTACAGACATGAATATGCACCATACAAAAGAGCCTTCCAAAATAGCTTGTTGAGTTAAACACTACATAGCAATGTAATGAATTAATGCACCATAACATTACAGGAGGCATCGTCAGACATGAAATTCTTGTAATACTGAATTTTTACAACTTCCTGTCACCTGAGTAAGAAATTATGTATTTATCAGCATAGAAATACTCTTCAGAGAACACAAAGTGGGTAAGACAATAGATAATGTAAATAGAGATAAGGCTAGCATTTGGCTCTGGATAAAGATATGGCTACTCACACACTTGCCCCAATCATCACACAGAGTCCTAAATTCATGAAATCATTCCCAACAGTAGAGGCAGTAGCTCTCTCCTCCTCAGAGAAGATGGCTTAGAGTATGATGGACCAGCTTGCTGCTCCGTCTTGATTCGCAGGCACGTTACGGGTCCTCAGGAAGAGATGAAGCAGTCCCAGACCAACAGGTAAGGTGAAGGAGACCACTTCCAGAGATGCTGCTCAGCTCAAACGAAAAGGTGGGCAAGAGAGGCAGTCTGCCATCAGCAATCCAAGGAACACTGCCAGGGCGCTGCACCTGAGCGCCCGACAGGAAACACTTTTCGAGTTACCCAAATGGCCAGGCTGCTGTAACGGTCTCCCTCCCAGACACCGGACACAGTTCGAAGCCAGGAAACTCCTGTCCCGAGAGCACTGGCCGTACGAACACTGGTGAGACTAACTCAGAGCCAGAAGTGCTCCAACTGGCGGTGCTGCGCGGGTGAGCAGGAGCCAGGCCCCAGCTGCAGGAGCATTTGCTGTGCTGGACAAGCACCCCAGCCCCAGGAACCCGCCACCGGACGGGCTAGCCAGAGCAGTAGTGCATACGGGCAGGCAAACGGGGCGTTGAATCTCGTGTCTCTGGGTGGACACCCCCAGGTCTCTGTGAAGAAGTTCCCCTACTCTTTCCCCTAACTAAATTGAGGATTTTGAGATACCACAGGTACAGGTACCGAATCCTATACCTGGTCACTAAAACCAATTCGTACCTGCCCTCACTACTTACAAAAGCCTCTCATTTAGTCCCCCTTCAGTGCCTATGCCACCTTTTCACCGCGTGTCGGAGTCGACAAGCCCAACCTGGAAAGGAGTTGTTTGCACCGTGCCCAACAGTGACGCTTGGGGCCACGACTAGAGTGTTCAGATACGCTCTCCAACCTGAGAAATACCAACCTACCGGTATAGCATCGATCCGCAGAACTACCTACTAGCTCTTCAGTGAGGTATTTCCAGCAAGACGGAGCAGAGAGGATTCTGCTGCTTCCCACAAAAAGCTGCTCTTGGAGTAACATGCCTCACCATTTCTGTTACCTTGCCACTCACTACAGTGCTGTTCAATTTAAATTTCTAACCACATGGCCAGCCAATACCACCCGCGTGTACAAGACACAACAGTGTGTTTTGCACTGTCAGACAGCTCTAGGTGATTTCCATCGAAAAAAGTCTTCATAAAAGAGCTGTGTAACATTACTGCGTAAGTGCTGTTTGACACAGTCCCAGGACTGCAGAATTACAAGAAGACACCTCTAAGAGTCTGAACGTTACCCAGACTTTAGTTTTAAGCTCCCACAAAAAACTCAGTGAAGATCTACATCCAACTACTCAATTAAAAATTGTATGAGTAACATGGTGACAAGTTTATTAGAGGTCTACATACTGCACCACTAATTTAAATCCTGGATGACCAAACTTTTATGCCAACATAACTCCATCTGTTCAAGGTGACATTTTTACTTTTTTACTATGCTTTTAACACCGCTTACCAGAGTAGTACTAACTTCAGGTATAAGATACCTTTACACCAGTAAGTGCAGATCCTAGCGTCCCCCCGACGCCCTTCCTAAGGCCGCAGAGCTGCTACAGAAAAGCACCGCTTCCAGCTGCCCGGGTGTGGCTGGTGCTGAGCTTTTGGATACAGAGAAGGCCTAGGACCATAAAGGTGTTCCCTCGGGCGCACGAGACACTGCGCAAGCAACCAGTAAGGACCCCCCTCACATAAAACTAAGGACTGTCTTTTTCTTTTGTTTAGCTAAACAAGAATAGCAAATTTTGTGCCAACCCCTGTGGTATCCCTCTAGAAGAGGGACAGGAGAAAGTCAGTCAATTTGAGAGCCCACAGCAAACCCTCAGCTATAAGGAAAACACTATTATGGAGAATATGCGAGACGGACAGGTCCTCCTTTACAGCGCTTGTATGAACGGCAGACTTGCCAAAACCACAGAACAATTGCCCAGAGATTCTCCAACATAATCCCAGTTCGAGAAGGATCAGCACATCCCGGTTTCCCAGTGAACTGACAGCGCTCAGCGGGCCCTGAACCGCCTGGGACCCGGCGAAGAGCTCCGCGTCGCCCCTGGCTCTGGCGGCCCCCGCCGCCGCCGCTCAGCCGGCCCGAGCCGCCCGGGGCCGCCCCCACCGCCCGCCCCCGTGCGAGGCTGCCCGAGCCCCGCCGCCAGCAGGCCCGGCGGAGCCCCGCGGCCCAAGGCCTCCGCCAGATCCCGGCGCCCCCCGCTAGGCCCCGGCGCCCGCCCCTGCCCGGCAGCAGCCTCCCGCCTGCGGCCCCGCCGCCCCGGGCCGCCCTCCCCGCGGGGAGCGCCGCGGAGCCCCGGGCCATCACACCCCGGCTGCGGGGCCCCGGCACCGGCGCCGCTCCCCTCCAGCCGCTCCCGGGCACCCCGGCCCGCCGCGACTAGGCCCCGGCTGCCCCTGCGGCGGCTGGCGGGCCGCGAGGCGCCGGGCCGGGCCGAGAGGCGACCCGGGAGGGCGCTCACCATGTTGAGGGGCTGTGCAGGCCTCTTCCCTCCCGGCGCAGGCGGAGACTGAGGGCGGCGGCAGCGGCGGCGGCTTCCTCCGGCGGCGGCGGCGGCGGCTCCCGGCTCCTCACGGGCCCTTCCGCCGCCTCCCGCTCATGCGCAGTGCGGCGCATCCCCCACGGCGGCAGCCGGCGGGCGGGAGCCTTCCCCGGGGGCGGCCCGGCAGCCTCCCCCGCCCGGCCCGGGCTGCTCCGGCAGCGGCCGGCACCCGCAGCGCGGCGGCGGCGGTTGGGGCTGGGACGGCGGCTGGTCGGCCCAGGCAGCTGAGGTGAGGGGCGCGGCGGGGGGGCCTCGGCCCGGGGAAGGGAAGGGAAGGGAAGCGAAGGGAGGGCAAGGCAAGGCAAGGCGGGAGGGAGGCGAGGGGAAGGCGCCCGCCCCGCTCTGCTCGGTGTTCCCGCGGGGGGAGGCTGCTGCGGGGGCGGCCGGGCGCGGTGGGGTCCCGCCGCCCTCCGGGGCCCCGCCCGGCTCCTTACCCCGGCCCCGCCGCCTCCCCGCGCCCGCTCCTCCGTGGGGAGAGCTCCGTGCGCTCTCGTCGCTTCAATGGCCCGCCCGGAGCCCTGGCCGGGCGCGGGGGCCGCGGGGGCGGGCGGCTGCTGGGCCCCGCGCCGCTCGGGGCGGCCTCGCCCGGGGGGGGCCGCGGGGAGAGCGGAGCCGGAGGGCAAAGGGGTTTAGCGGCGGTTCCTTGCGGGGCTTCCCTGCCGGAGCCGCGGTCCCCTCTGGGAGCTGCTGCTTCCGAGGGGCTGTCGGCAGACGGAGCCTTCCTGCGGTAGCAAGAGGGGGTGCAAGGGTTGAATCCGTTTGTACCGGTATCCCGGACCGGGGGATTTTTTCCCAGGAAAGGTTACGCTGCCTGCTGCAGGCTTTTAGCAGCGAGGTGGTTGGGGGAAGCAGAGAATTTGGGGATAAAGCTGGCAGCGGGGGCAGGCTGCTGGTTGTGACGGACACGGGGTCAGCCCGGTTCTCGTGGGCTGAGGTGTTGAAGGTTTGTGCGCCGTGCCTGGCGTGACTGCCACACCACGACAAGGAGGACTTCAGCGAGCCGCTGGTCACGGTGGGTGCACAGGGCTTACACACGGGGTGTTGCAGAAAAGGGCCCAAATTGCTTAGAATCATAGAATCACTTTGGTTGGAAAAGACCTTTGAGATTATCAAGTCCAACCTTCAATAAGCTTCTCCCTTATTCCCCTGAAAATCGGAGCTAAGCTTAGGTGGAGCATGAAGAGTCGGGGTAGTATTTGGAGAGGAGAATTGGGCCTGTCCTGTGGA
The DNA here is from genome assembly GCA_018403395.1 of Gorsachius goisagi. Taxonomy (NCBI): domain Eukaryota; kingdom Metazoa; phylum Chordata; class Aves; order Pelecaniformes; family Ardeidae; genus Gorsachius; species Gorsachius goisagi. The sequence goes on along the minus strand of BOSO01021014.1, from coordinate 26,018 downwards.
GTGTCCGGTTGCCTTGGTGGTCTGAAGGGTTGACTCAAGCCTATGGAAATACGTGTGCATTCAGCTATCCCGAGAGACACCAGCTGCCTGGATACCCAGAGTCCTTCTGAAAAGCTTGGTTTTGAAATCGAGGATGGCTGCAAAGCGGTCAGCGTACACAGCCGCCAACACTGCAGCCAGCCCAGAGCCTGCGCACCGCGGCGGGGGCGACAAAGCCAGGCCTGAAATTCATGGAGTTAGCTGATGGGCATCACTGTGAGGGGCCGTGACAGCCCTCCTGCAGCCTCACGACACAAATCAGACCTTCCTGAGAATTACTGCGACACACAACAGTCATCTGAGAGATGAGCCGTGACTGCAGAGGATTCCTCAGGACACAGGCAGGATTTTTAAGTGGCTTGTTTTTCCCTAATGTCTGCAACTTGCTCATTTTCTATGTTGCAGGGTCTGTGGCAGGGGGGCAAGCATGTATTTGAAGGCACACTGTATTTGTGTTTAGATTTACCTTTCTTTTAACTTAAAGAATGTTGGAAAGGTATTTTTCATTTTGCTGCTTTTGTTCACTGAATAAAGTATTAAACATTAATTAGTTTTAACTTTTTCTCGTCTAGGTCCTAATTAAAAAGGTACTGAAATCAGCATGGTCCCTCACTTTGCGCTCAAATGAGTTTTAAATTAAACTCATAATAAATTGGGGCCCGATGTTACAAATATTTAAGAGCGCAAGGCACTTCACATGCAAGGGTGCTCAGTAGCTTTGATCAGGCCTTATGCATTCAAACCACATTTACTTAAAAACCATTCCTTGAAAAATTCACCATTGCTACAACTTTTAGTTCAGTCCATTATTTTCACCTGCCAGGGTTACAAATTAGCTATTTCTAAATTAGCTGGAGGTCTGGTGAAGTTGTTCTCTGTACTCCAAGGTTCAGAAATTGCTCCTGCTGTACCATTTGTTTTGCTGGGAGGTTTTGAGTCTGCTTCCAGCTTTGACTGGCTTGTGATGTGATCTCTCTAACTTACTGAATTCCTCTACGTTATGAACTCCCATCTTAGAAGGTATGGAAAAATCACACATCACTACCTCGCAGGGACTTCTTAGCAGGGCAGATAAAAATGGATGATTCAGTGAAATATAAAAAAAAAAAAATAGCATTAATCTGCACTTCATGTATCCCCAGTGTGCACGCTGCTGTTCTGAGGTTGTTTTTTTCCTAATTTAAGTTCAGTTCTAAGGTGAAGCTGTACATGAGAGAAGAACGGGAGTGGCTTGCTACTGCCACTGAGTCGGAAGCCTACCGTCACTGACTTGAGCCGGGACTTCCCCGGGCGCTGTCTGACCGCAGAAGCCAAGGTAAGCTGGCCCACCCCGTGCTCCTGGCTGCCACAGCCAGGCTACCTGGTGCCGCAGCCTGAGGCGGGTGGGTCGCAGTGTCCCAGCCACGGCTCCATGCCCAGCACGGCGCAGGCTCGCCCGGCACGGCTCACCCGGCACGGCTCGCCCCTCGGGGCACAGCCAGGCTGCCCCAATTCCACTCCTGTCCGTGTGCTCACTGGCTGGCTGCGCATCTGCAAACCTAGAGCTGCGCTTTGGTGCTGTCTGAATCGCACCCTTACCCTCTCTGAGCAAAACCAGATGCTTTGTAAAGCAAGAGGCACCATGAAGCTGCCAAAAAGCATGCATATTCAGAACATGTTGTCTGAACTGGGCTTCTTCCATGTCAGCTCCTGTACAGCTCGGTCCAGGCTGGCACACAAGTCAGACCAGTGATGAACAGCTCTGCTGTTTGTGAACGTGACACGCACTCAGCAATACGGGCTGGAAGGAAGGATTTAGTCTGCACAGAGCATAATCGCTGTGACCGCAGCAACACAATGACTTGTTTAATTTATGACAGGGCTGATACCCTTGCCTTGTTTTGTTGTGTGAGCCAATGATGTTTTATCCTCTCATGGGAACCCTAGGAGAAACAGTGGTGTTTTTAAATCCAAGTATGTTAGATGCGTCATTCTGAACAGAACATTGGTCTGGTTTACACTGACTTGAGCCCTCTTCTTGAGCAGGCAGAGGAGCAAGTCTCACGTTAAGTCACTGCAGAATTCATTTAGCGCACTGCCCTTGCTGAGAACTTCCACTTGGAGCACTTTCCAAGGAGGAGGCCCAAAGCTTCATAAGGGTAACGAGAACCTGGAACAGCTTGGCCTGGAAATGTCTTTCTAACCCCCACATCTCTTTGTAGGCTACCTTATGCTCTAAAAAGTGAAACCACAATTTATCTGACGCTGATGGAATAGCCATAAAGTGGTTACGACTAACGGCCCTTGTCTGCAAACACTGACCCTACGTTTACCTAAGAGAACAAGAAGTCCCATGAGCTATCCCGCAGGAGGAAATCCAGTGCCGCTCTAACGGCATGAAGTTCTCGGCATCCACAGGTACAGACCCAACGGTCTGCTCCTCAGCTGACACGGTTGGCGTGTCCGTATCAGCCTATGTGATTTTTCTGTATGGAAAGCAGGACAGAGGAAGCAAACAGCCCGAGTCCTGCTGTAGGTGTCTAAGCAACTCAACCTCCAAACTGGCACACCACCAGTACCTGAAGATTGCTGCTGTCAGCTTGCAGGGAAGGGTGTGCACCCTCTGTTAAGGTTTTCATCCTTCCTGCATTGCGCAAGGGGCTCACAGGTCAGGACGCCCAGTCGAAGGCTCTGTCGGGAGCTGGGTTCCACGTGGCGGCGCAGGTTGGGTGCCAGGGAGCAGGCCAGGTTTATGTGACAAAGGAGGACGAGTCGGGTCAGTGAGCCTGTGAAAGTCTGCGAGCGTCTCGCGTACCTAACTGTACCCTGGTGAGCCTGAATAAACTGAGGCTTTCCAGGACACCTAATGGGCAACAGACTGCAAGGTTTTGCTAATTTTTTTTTTTTTTTTAAACTCCTTAGAAGGACTGAGATACATAAACTAAAATCAAGGCATTTAAAGTAATATGAATTAAGAAATGAGAGGGCAATAAGCATTGAGATAGCCAGTTGATTTTATGAGATGTGGACATTTCAGTTCAGAACCGTAAGCAACATAAAATCTTTGTTAAGCAGAATGATTTGAAATTGCCCAAGCTATAAACCACACAGCGCCATCATAGCTATGATTAAAACCTAGACCTGAGAACTGTAAACAGCTTTCCATCCTCACTACAAAGAATTAGGGGGGATTTCAAGAATCGAGGAGACTGAGCCGCAGTATTATTTACCTATCACAGAGATCTGTATGTGCCATCTTTAATTGCTCAATGTGATGAAAACAAGCTGGCTGCATTCAGCTCACACAATGTGCTGTTCCTGCACGAAACAGAACATACAGAAGGCAGAGCCTTTTGCCTCCGGGTGCGCAGACTGTGCGCGTAATGCGGGCGTACAGAGCAAGGACAGTCAGATGACTCTTGCCTCCTTGCCCTACATGTCACACACATTTACCCTTTTCCACTCCTCACGCTGTCCTAACAGTTTTTGGGAACATGACCACGCAACCCAGCCAGTATCACTTTTCTGCTGTCTGTGGCACACTGCAACCTCCGTGCCCCTGACTGGCTGTCGGCATCAATACGGTGCAGCAAACTTTGAGGGAAAACTTGCATTAACCACATCTCTGTGGGGGAGTTCTGCTGTTAAATTGGTTTATTCTAGTTCACATTTTATCTCGTTTTAAAACTCCATAGAGCAGGAGCTATGTGTTACGCTCCTGGGATGCTCGGCGCTGGGCGTCCTCGGCTGCAGTTACCGTGCAGCATTTGCGGCTGCCTGGGTGTCCCAGGTCACTGCTGAGGGAGCACAACACCAGAACCCAGACTAAGCCGTCTCTTCCCTTTCGGAGAGGCGCAAGAGGGATGGAGCCCCCAGCAGCAGGCTCCTTCGCCAGGCGCTGCCTGGAGCTTTGCTGGCTCTGGACATCAACGTCTGCCTTAAGCGAGGAGATCGGCTGCTAAAATCCAGCCACCATTATAATTTCAAAACCCAGTAGGACTCTAGACATGTGTTTTACTGCCTTATTACTGCTGTAATAAAAAATATAGGGTATTCACCCAGAACATCCATGTTTGTTTTAACACGGATTCATCGTATAATCAAGCGACTTTAAGCTAACATCAAGTGTCTCATAGAAGATCCTGCATTGCTTTTAGAACCCAGGCTCTTTTCTGTCAAGAAATACAATCAGCCCACATAAAAATAAACACCAAGGTTTCAATTATGAATTTCTGCAATACTGATTTTTTTAATATGACACTCGGTAGCATGTATCACCTTCTGCATGGAATTCTTGTGCAGGCGGCTATTCCCAGTATCACAGAGATACTATGTGGTATTCACCCATGAACCATTCCTGCATAAAAACGCTATCGTTTTGAACTGCAGAAGCAGTTAAAGTTCCTGTTGAGAACACACCATACCTGGGGTAAGAGTGGCCAGTTCAGACCGTAGGCCGTTGCCACTGACGGGTCAGTATGCACGTTCTACACGGCAAACAGAACAGATAAAACAGCCAAATAATTCCCCGTCTGGCTGAACAGAACAATCACAGGTGTATTCATTTCTGTGGACAGGTTCACTGGTTGGTAAGCCCTATAAAATAGGTACAAGTTGCTTTAACAAAAGTGTCGTGTGCTCGGATCAACTTCATTTTTTCCCCCTACCACTGACTTATGTTTCAAAGCTCCTGCCGAAACACTGCAGTAGTATTTTGTAATCATCACAAAGACAGAAGCTAGCGTTTTCTGGTAACTAGGTGGTTATATCCATTGCAACAAAGGATTTAATACATGCTGGAAACTTTATATTTACAATTCGCTGGTATAGATATTTACTGTATAAAGGGTAAAAAAATAACCATACAAATAAAAATAAAGCCTGCATCTGAAATTACAATTTTACCAGCAAGCATGGAAATTAATTATTTGTAAATCACCGTGTCCACCAGTTTTGCAGTGTTTTGATTACCATCAACCTCATTAAATAGAGGGAGCATGGTCAAGTATTTACCAGGTGACTTGCCTGAAGTCACGGTGAGCCAGTGGCTGGAACACGACTGCAGTCCTACTCTCCTGCCGTCCACTCCCTGATGCAGCAGGAACACGGGCTCCAGGCCACAGATCTTCACCTAATTCAGAAGTGAGGCAAAATTAAAACTGCTAAAATTCTTTGTCTCCCACTTCGTTCCTAAGGGAGACGTTCTCTCAGCTCCCAAGGACCATGCTCTCTTTCCCCTGGCTGGCTGAAGCAAGCAGTGCAGATTTCGTGGACAGAGAACCCTGAGGTTTAGTGTTTTGTTACAGATTCAGTGTCCAGAAACACAGCGATGTCACATAGAAAGAAAAAAATAAGTGCCAAGCCGCAGCACCTCTTCAGGACTGAGTGCACGTTTCCAGATGTAGATTCCATTTTACACAAAGAAGTCATTAAACTTACCTGCAGCGAAACCCGTCCTGACTGACTGCATTACTGCCTCCTAAACGCGATCTGCAGATTGCGCTGTCACAGATCAGAGGCTACGTAAGCAGCTGCTTAAACCCTCTAATGAATAAACATGAGCCACCAAGGAAAGAACAAAATGGAGAAAAATGAAACCAAATGTTTCAAGTTAAGCTTCATTTTTATTTGGCGGTAAATAAAAGTCCCTGTGGCAATATTCTACAAGATGATCACCAGAGTGTAATTTTTAGGTGGCCATTGGATTACAAGGAAAATTTAAAAGTATTACTGTGTGTTTTCAATACACAGACCTTCTACAGCCATTACTTTTTTATAACTTGTGTCTGCACAGCAGGCAAGGCTGCACCGTTACAGAATGAGAGCAGAGAATTCCCCAGGACACTGTACATGGATTGGGAGAGGCGATTTCAGGTGTGTCGGGATCCATTTGCACAGATGTACCTCCAAGTTTGGGATCACTGCAGTACCAGTGTTGTTCTTTTCTGCAGTATAAACCACGCCATCATCTTAAATTAGTGTATCAAAAGTTCATATGACAAGCAGAACATCACCTTAAGTAAAAGGTAAAAATATTTTGCAGGTTTGCAGCAATTAAAACTTTTTTTTTTGTTTCCCTTTTCCTGTTTCTCGGAGGTGTTTTTTAAACAAGTTAAATTTATGGCAAGTGATCAGTGTGCTGCCTCTGACAAGTATTTTCTTTGCGTATCAGAAAGCCCACCAATTTTCCCTTCTGCAACACTACCAACACAAAAACAATCTGACTGTTATTCTTAGTCATATTTCGTGTTGTTATAAAGACTTGAGTGTACTTCCTTCCAGCCAATAAGTAACATATTAGAAAGTGAACAATATGGGAAAAGTCACAGGGATTCTGAAGGCAGTATTTTATTTTGGCACGCTTACTAGTATTAAACAAGCTTATCATCTTTCTGTGCTACTACTTCATGTTTAAAGATCAAATTATATTTTTGGAAAGCAGTTACGTTCCAGCTTTGATCAGTATAGTAAATGCCAACGTGTATTTTAAAAATGCTCTGTGTATCAGATATTTCAAAATATACTGAATTACTTTTTGAAATGCAAATTTTCACTATTCATTGAGGTAAATAGGAAAAGAAGATGCACTGAAAATGACTAAGAGGCATCCTGGGCTAAAGAACAATCCCCAATTCCCTTATTCAGGCAAAAGCATAAGCCACAAACAGGAATTTTGCCAGAGACATTAATTCATAAAGCAATTGTTACCTTTCAGATTCCCTTCAAACCAACACTCTCATCTCCCAGAGAAAGAAAAGCAGCCGTGAATGAAGAGGCAGGCAAAGAGAACCCTTGCTGTCCGTAACCTACAGTCCTTACCAACCTCTCCCATCATTTACGAGTTCCACATCTTCTTCCAGCCTTTTCACCAAACATAACCACTGAACAATAATCACACGGGCCCACGAGTTATATATACAATTACAGTATAGTGATACCCAAATTTCAGTAAAGTCAGCGCCATTTACAGTCCAACACTGCAGAAGTGCAGAGGAACCCAGTCTATGATACATAGCAGTTCGCTGAAAATACGAAGAAATCTTCTCCTGAGAGAAAATCAGCAAAGTAGAAAAAATAAAATGCACCTTCGTTGAATTTTATTTTGACTCAGCCTCTTCATCCATGAATTCAACTAGCGGAGCGTGTCTATCGGCCTGGGCACCTTCTTGGAAATTAACTTTTGTTATCACTCCTGCCCTTGGAGCCCGTATGGTGTGCTGCACAGAAACAGAGCAGTGGTGAACCGACAGAGGACTCTTGTTTCCTTCTTCTCTCCCCCCCGCAAATGCTGATAATACTCTTTGGTGTAATTAGAACAGAATACACTTAATTACTTCCTCTGACAAATGTGTATTTATTTTAAACCTTCTCCGAAATTGTTATCCTAGACCTTTTTCAAGTTTTATTTTCTCATCAATATTTATTTTGAGAAATATACTGTGGACAAAAATACTATCTATGGTTATATTTTGAATGTTATTCTACTTCACTAATGCTTTTTGTTATAATAAATACCAGGCGGATGTCATACAGTTTTAGTCCAAAATGTTAATCACACAGCAGATTTGTTCCTTGAAGAGGAATCTGCAGATTCACTAAATATTTTTGTTTGCTGGCCAGGAGAGGTCTTTATTGCACAGATATGTGGCAAAATGCAGATGAAGTAGAAATACAGCTACCAGTGACAGCAAAGGGATAGCGTGTTTACATACCAATCCCCAAATTCCTCTAATTGCATTGTGCCAGGTTAGTTTTCCATTGAAGTTTTGTTTCTTGGTAATTTTCTACATAGGGTTAGTCTAGTATCCAAACATTTAATGTCAGATATTAAATCCTACCATCTAAGCCAGGATTAATTTAAATACTAATTTGCCTTTTAAATTTTACATTTTATATTTCAATAAAACTGAAAAAAAAAAGATAGATAACGTCAGTCTGAGGTATCAGCTGGAGAGAAACAAACATTAAACATCCAACCACAAATAATTCTGGGGGTAATTTTTTTAGTGCACAGATGTTTATTTCATGTAATTTTAGTGTAATTTACAAAAGGACATGGTAAGGGAAAGGCAAATTTTCTCAACAACATTAATTCTGCTACCACAAACTTAAGTTTAAAACAAACTGATAGGCAAACCAAACCAGTTCAGGCTGCAAAAACTGTAACAGAAGCAATGTGAGCCATGGTCAAGCAATGTGATGAGACAGAATGGCTGAAACGCCAGTCCACTGAATGCCACCTGGACAACTACAAAGAACCTTTAGTGTCCTCTTGGTAAAATGTCATGTAAATCATAAAAATATTATAAACAAAAAAATGCCGGGCATATTTACAAAGTCATTGCTAGCCAAATTTCTGCATGAAGTGACTGCAGACATTACAGATGCTTGCATCGCAGACAGCAAGCACGAGGGGTACCTAGACAGTTTTCTGCTAGAAAAGTGGAAGGATTATTGATTTTGTGGGAGGGGAGAGCAGGACCGACAAAGCTAACCAAATGCATGTCAAAACATCTGCAGAATAGCACGGATTATACAATCATCATTTGTTAAAAAATAACAGCAAGTATAATCCTTTCAAATCTAATCAGACCCAACACTTGCTTTGCAGCACTAAAGCAGTACTGACATCTGCAAGCTACAACCTGCACCCTACTTCAATAATGCAACCACAAATAATTAAATGATGACCAGTTTTATTTTCCCAGTAATGAAAACATTCCCTGTGTCACTCACCTCCATTTTCATAGCTATCATAACCATCAGAGGGTCTCCAATCTGAACCTTATCCCCTGCTTTCACAAACACCTACAATTCAAGAGAAAATTGGGAAAAAATCATGCACATTAAAAACCATCAGCTGGATCCTGGCTAGCACAATGCGCTGAGTGAGCACGGTTTTGCAAAGCAGCCTCGTGATACCTTCAGTATTGTTGAACTGGGTACATGAGTTCTTTAGATAATACTGAAGGGAGTCGGAGGCTACAGAAAGAGGTTCAGTAGCCGCTAACAGGCTGGCCAGAAGCCACGTACCTATCGAAGAAGAAACCATAGCAGAGACAGTACATATTCTACCCTTTTGGGGCTCAAGAGCTTCTGTTTTGAGAAGAACGTCTTCCTGGAGCCAGTCACTAAAGTTGTTTTTAAAACAAAATCCAGAAGGAAGATTGCAGGAGCCACCCAGTTTTTCTGCAGTAACGTAGCATTCACTCAGCACGTAAGAGACCCACATGCAGTGCACCCCACCCTGCGAAAGGGTTCGTGCCTTTTTATTGCTAGCAGAACCCTGTAACTACTGAGCTCTCTTGGAAACCTCTTTTCTATTGAAACTTTTCCACTGTACAGAAAAATAGGCAAGACTTGCTGAGCTAAAGAAACAGAAGCAGCAAAACATGCAGCTTAACAAAAAAGGCATTTCTGAGTATTTCTTTCTTTGCAAGTGCATCTGGCATCTCATTCTCTTGGATAGATGAAATGGCTCAAACAGCCATTCATGGAACTTGACTTAGGATGTAATTAAGATGAAGAAAAAAATATTCAAACAGTAGGATTAGCTAAATATTCAGATCTTCCAGAGCTCTAAAAAAGACAGCTAGAAGCCTGAAACACTCTCGGGTGGCTGCTGAGAAGTCAGAGTAAGCAGGGCTTTTTCCAGCTGGGAGAAGCCACGCAGCACTGGCATTTGCGGCGCTCATCCCTTCCTGGCCGCACAGAAGCGAGCGCCGAGTCTGGAGGAGCGAACTTGGATATATATTGGAGAATTCATTGCCTACCCCGTTGTTATAATTACCTTTTCGACTGTGCCCGTCATGGGTGCGACAGCACCGCTCTGCATTCCCACTGAACTTACTGCAGATAAGTACTTGGGTACAGGCAGGCCAATCTGAGCGCTACCTTCCTACAGAAATAAAATCGATGGCATACGAGTTAATTAACATAAAACACCACCACTAATAGACCTGCTGGCAGACAGGGAAAGAACAGAGCCAGCTTCAGTCAAAGCAGTCAGCTGTTTACGGGGGCAGCCTCCTGGGGCCAGGGCAGCAGAGCGCCCGCGGGCATGCCCACCGCTCTGCCCGTGCCCGGCAAGCCGCACCTCGCTGCTGCCGAGGATCCGCACGGAAGGAGCTGCCCCCGTCAGAGGGGCTCCACACGGAGCTCTGCCCCAAACCCCTTCCCCCTTCCCGCAGCAACGGCGCAGAGGTTTGCAGAGGGGGCAGGCAGGTTGCTGCCACAAGCGAGGCAGACGTTGGCCAAGCACTGCCCATGGGAGCTTTCACAATCCACAACAAAATGGATTCAGCCCCAAGCTTTGCGGAAGACGCTCACAGTCATCCAAACTCCCCTCGTTCTTCTCAGGCTCGTTACCCACAGCTTCCCAAAGACCTGTTCTCCCACACATCCCAAAACTCCTGTGATTTCTTCTAGATCCCCCACCCCAGACCCCACAAGAAAACTGGGCTGTGCCACTCCAGCGCGAGCTCGTTTGTCCTCGTCACCGCAGCAGCAAACTTCTCACGGCATTCTGCTGAAAGTCTTAAGGGGCTCAGAGCTAGAGGTTAATTTTTGAAACTAATAATTTAATTATTTGATTACATTTTTATTGAGGTACTTTAATGCCCTATAATCTTTGTAACTGCAAAGAAAAAATTACCAAGCCTAAGCATGCAAATGAGGGTACCTCCTCCTTCAAACGCCATTACTCATGCAACGCAGATGATGCCATGGTAAATCCCAATTCCAGTTTTTTAATATTAGCTGAAGTGGCCCTTCCTCAGACCAATATAGATTTCTTTCTTATCATTTAGTATTAAAAATTAAACACAGTGAAATAAAAATACCAGTTACAAGCACTTTCAAATAACCGGTTTGAAGTAACTGCTACTGTTCTATGGCAAACTTAGATACCTGACCATCTCAGTGTTTTGTGTTCCCCCCCCACCATCATTTGCAACTCCAAGCCACCTAACTGTATTTTAGCTTTCCAAAAGTAATTATTTTCTCACTCACTGACCATGAGCGATTAACTTCTAATTACAGCTGTAAATCCAACAAGTATTAAAAAATCAAGGACCAACGTAAGAACTTGAAATTATGATTCTCTTTCACATTCTCTTGCAGTTTATATTGTTCATTTACATGGATAAAACTCTGAAATTTTATACTCATGGTAATAAAGAAAGGAACTTTACCGGAAAAAAGAGGTAAATGGTGTTGTCCAAAATGACCAATCTGGATTTACACACTGTTCCATTTACTGAAGAACTCAAGTAAACTGAATCACCTTCACTGAAGATCTCTCCAGAAACCAGGAACTTTTTATCTTGAATCTGAAAGTTAAAATGTTTTTATATGGACAAAGCCTAACCCTTCATAAACTCCAATACTCAAACCAAAAGTTGGTATTTGTAGTATTCACTCATAACCCGTGATTCTTTATAAATAATTGTGGAATTTTAAAAAAAATATTTTAAAATCTTATGTATCCTTTATTTTTCAATTAACAGAATGTATTCTGTATTCAGTGCAATCAGCTCAGATTAGCACTCTGAGGACAATTTTTATCACAAACTATGCAATAGTACTCAACAAAACACAAAGGTATACTATTTCCCAAGAAAAACAAAAACCCAGAATGTTCTGTTTACTGATGCTACCAGAATCCAATATTTTCAATTTGCCCTAGCATCTTGACTTTCTTCAAACTGAAAAATCCATACTATTCACCCCACATCCCCAGCTTCCACAATGCTTTCCAAAAGTCAGGTGACTTCCTCAGTCTTGGAAGCTTGTAACACAAAAATACAATATATTCAAGTACACCTTCAAAGGAGCAGAGGGGAGCAGTAATGGAGGCAGCGGCCATTAGACACCAAAAGTGCAAAAGACCAAAAAGAAAGGTCATTTATTTGTACGTAACCCTTCCATCTATGTCAATGGAAACTGCACCGCTGGCACAACTTCATAGAACCATAGAATCATTTAGGTTGGAAAAGCCCTTTAAGATCATCAAGTCCAACCATTACCCTAACCCTGCCATCCCACCACTAAACCCTGTCCCTAAGCATAACTAACTTCAGAATATAAGGACAGTAAGAATATTAACATAAGTGCATTACATGTAACTGATCCTTTTAGTTGTAAGTCTACCATCAGTGAGCAAAGAATCCGAGACTTGCCAGTCTTCAGGATGTAACTAGCTGAGATAAAATTCAGTCTTTATTTATGCAGTCGCATGCTATTTTCCCACTGCATGAAGACCTTGTAACGTGTACTGAAAGGATACGGCAGATCTGACACTGATCCCTGAGAAAAAAACCCTTTGCTTGACCAGTACCCTGAGCAGGGTGCAAATGAGGGGACCCCCCTGTGCCGCACTGCGAGTGCGCACCAGCTCCGTGGCCCAGCAACCTGCTCCGGTTGATTGGCTTCAGGACAGGCTTTGCCGCACTCCAGGGGCGCCCGCCTCCTGATGATCACCTCCTGATTCCATCTCTCCATCTCTTCTCTCCAGCTTCTCTACATTTCCACCTCAACCTCCATTCTCCCTTCCTTCTCCCCAGCTGCACTTCCCCTCCCCAAAAGGCCCCACTCTACGTCCCTACCAGCCTCGTTTTATTTTTTGTTGACATTACTTGGATGAGATAAGCCTGAAGCGTAAAAGCTCTCCTGCATTATGTATGAAATCAATACATCCACGATAACCGGGGTATTACTTAAGGAATGCGGGTCACCTCAACATTCCTATCAGCAGGAATAAGGGATTAAGGGTTTGAGTCACCCAACACATGGTTATACACATTGAAAGCACAATCATTTTCTCACTATTTTTCTGGTACCTTCATCTCTATACAGACTAAGCAGTTCATAAATACTGACTTATTCTCCTAATTCTCCTTTTCTGAGTATTGGAAACAAGACACTGAACTACGGAGAGACTGCATTCCCACAGCACACAATCACATCGGGTGCCAAATGTGAGATAAAACCCATTCGACTCCAGGTGATGCAAGAAGGACATTCCACACTCGGCAAAACACACCCCCATAAGCCACACAATTAAGAGACTATCACACACACACAAATAATAATCGATGTTTAATGCCTCTTGAGTTGTATCCTGTAGGTTCTCTATGGTGCGGACAGAAAAAGAAGCCAACTCTATGGGGGCGTAATTTAATTATTTAACCAGAAGATTTGCTACTCTCATCATTCCTCATCTGATTTGGTTATCACTTTCCAATTTCCATCTTCAAATAACAAAAAAAGTGTTATCTTACAGATAATGCTCTAGAAAGCTTTTATTTATCCCACCGGAGATCCATCTCATGCACAGAATAAAGCAGGAGTCCTGTGGAAAAAATGTCTTTTTAAAGGCAGATTTCAATCTAACTTCCAATGTTTTAGAAAGACAAATTTAACGAAGGGAAAAATAAAGACTAAGACTTTTTAATACTGGCAAAACAAATGTTTTTCTTAGTCTTATTTTTAGAAGCATTTTAGTAGCTTTTCCACGCCAATCCAGCATCTAGCAAAGATAATTTCAGGTTGAAATAATCGTCTACAACAATGGCTGCAAGCAAAACAAAAATGGAATCCTGTACTGGTAACTACCAAGCAACTTTAATAACAGTTAATACCAAGAGAAGTCTACAGGAAACTCATTCTTCTTTTATCTAATGAAATATCTAAAAAAATGGACTTGTACCTGCATGTTGTATGACCCTTCTTGATTGTAACTTACAGCTACATCCACAACTGTTCAATAAAACAAAATATGTATATGTAAGTAATATAATTATAGGATCTAGAGAATAATGACATATAAACAATACTTAACCTATCTTTTCTGATTTAAAAAAAGAAAAGACCTAAGAACAAGTATTCTCTGATTATCTTTCATACTGAATTCTTGACAGTTTGTTTTTCAGAGGTGAACACCTGCAGTTATGCTCTGAAATCTCTATCTATACCAAGTCACCTGGACAGAGAACAGATTTTTGATTGGAAAAAGTGCTGAATACTTTCACATCAAAACCAAAAAAGTCAATGGCACTCAGCTCTTCTAAAAATCTCAACCTTATTCATATACATTAGTAGTGTCACTTGAGTTTGGTTTGTATCTCCTCAAGATGTAACTGTGGATTAGTCACACAGTTCTGTGAATTCCCTGCTTAAACGGCATAAAACTCATACTGCTGCTATTTGCTATTTCTTAGCCTGAATTTTCAAGCACCACTTTATCCATCAATTATCTCCTCTCCCTCCACACGCTTTTTTATTCACTTACTGTTTTCCCCATCCAGCAGAGAGAGTTTTCTAGTATAACATATATTTATTCTTCTTCCGGTGCTGGATGCAAATGGCGAGAATTTATCTAAAACACAAAATATACAGATACGTTACTTTTTCATTCCACTTTGGCAAAACACAATACTTAGAACTCACACCATAAAATCACTGCCTTACTATTAGTACCATCCCACATATATTTATATTGCACAGAAAAGATTGGGGAACCACTGTAATAGACAGTAACAATCCCTCATTCAAGCTTCAAGAAAGCATGGGAACTCAACAGCAACATAGCAGATTCAGATTAATCTCTAGGTGAAAGCCCCAGCTGTAAGAGTAGTCAGACACGGCAGCAAATTGTCTGGGAACACGGAGGGGTTTTTCTGTTGGTGTTTGTGAGAATGGGTCAGATACCCAGCTATCAGATAATTGCCCAATAAGTTCCTTGTCTCTTGAAGCAAGGGAATAGTGTATGGGAATCTTTCCAATCCCACTCCCCCATGTCTCCAGGATAGTTAAAGTGGAGGAGGAAAGAAAATTAATGAGCTTGCTGGCAGCATATGTTAGATTTATATGAAGGTTTTGTTAGCAGCCATCACATGCCCCACTGGTAGAGCCATTAACAGCACGAGAACTCCAGGGTGTTCAGCTCCTGAGGTCCTGATCATGCTTACTGCCTCTCCCAATCCTAGCCGAGCCAATTTTACCACTGAAGACCTTGGCCCACGGTAGGAATAATAGTGACAGATACTCACTGTTTATGCTTGTAAAGAGCAAACAGTACACAGCGACACTGGTTATGAATCCCAAGGTCTCTCAGATAGTGCCTATCTGAAGGGCTGTGGGAAGCGGTCTGTACGTTACAGTGCTGGTACATTCAGTATCGCCCCTTAGCAAAAGTTACAGCCTGCTCTGCGCGTAAATACCTGACAGATTAAATACCTGACAGATGCCAGAATGCAGAACCCTGAGCAGGCACAAAGTAAGGCAAAAAGGGAGCACGCAAACCAAACAGTTGCACATGAGCTCACAGCACTGTCTCATCCAGTCACAAGTAAAATAAAACAAAACAAAGGAATGACCCTTACCATCTGACTGATCTCTAAAAGCATCCGTTAGCATTTTCTCTTTCAGTATGAGTCCTAGAGCTGCCTGACACATAATTTCATGTGGGATTGCCTTTCTGGCTGGAAACAGTTCATCATGGTGCTGAGGAATGAAATCAGTGTGCACATTTCCAGCCTCAAACTGTGGGTGTCCTGACAGGCTCAGTAAGAAATCAATATTGGTGCTCAGTCCTACAATCTGTAAAGAAAACGAAGCAGATTGCCAAGCTGAAATGAAGTTACAAACGAACATGCAGCTTTCTGCTCAACTTATGCACAGATGATAGGTGAATCTTTCTTCAAACAACCATCAAAACACAAAGTTTATCAATAAAATGTAATTAATGCAACTGGTCTGTTTTATTACCAATGAAACCATTTATTTAAAAAAAAAAGCTGCTTTCTCAAAAGCACTCTGTTTTCAAAACACTTCCTTTGTACACAGTGAAGTCAAAGAAAGTTTCCCAGCAATAGTAATGGGAGGTAATTTAGGAAAAAACCCTTCTGCATTGGAAAATCATGCTCTGAGTATTTAAAGGAACATTCCTAATAAGAAAAGTGCCTCTCATTAAAAATGAGCTGTAATAGTTTCAGTTATTCCATATTTTAACTTTTAATAGTAACAACTGGGAACAGGGACTTTTATAAATTTGCTAGATAATATCCATTTCCTACAGTACGAAATACCCAAGCAAACAACATGAAAACAGAACTAACTATTTTAGAGAAATCAGTGAAATTGGTAACTATATTGTGCTGTCAACATTTATTGCCAGAACTACTAAGAAAATTCTGAAAAAAACCCCAAGGAAATTATTTCGTCTCTCTCACTTGCAGTAAGGTTCATTTTTAGCTAAAACAGTAGTGGGCCAAACACTTCCAGCACCTCAGTCATGTTTATGCTGTTGATTCAAAAGCATAAATTCAGTCTGTAGAAATCATATTCAGTCTCACCTCAAGTGAAACCTTCCGAATTCCACTTTTGAAAATAGATACGATACCTGTGGTTTCTACAGGGGAAAAAGGGACCATTTCTTCAAAAGAATTGACAGCATTAAAAAGTCTCCATTATTTCTTTACCATGTGTATAGTCTGAAAATGTAATTGTTTTTATAAATTAAAAATTACAAGCAAACATCATCTGACTCAAATTCCACCTACAAAATCCTTTAAGTTTGAGGAAGCTCATGCTACAATTGAAAATGCTGGGGTTTAGCCTTACTCTTCTACAAAGTCCCAGCTGCATCCCAGCATGCAACTGAAGGTATTTCCAAACTTAAGAAAAATCTACGTGTAAAACGAACTTCACACTTACCTCTAGTCACTCCACCAATGAAAACAGTTTGCAAATTCAGAAAAAATACAGCCTCTGCAAACAAATACTGAATCTGAAATGGTGGTGGCAATGCAGGCTCCCTCTTAGAAACCACTTCTGGTTTACTGTAGTATTTTATCCGTATTTTGTTAGCTCAAAATGTTCACAAAGTCAGCTCCAGATCTGAAACCATACTGTGTGCCTTCTACTTACGTTATACTGATGCAAACTATATCGCAACTTTCTCAGTGCTGCTTGACGATCCTCAGCCCAAACAACTAGCTTTGCAATCATTGGATCATAATGAACAGAAACCTCGTCACCTAGAATACATAAAAGATGCTGTAACACCAAACCAAGTATTTATAAAGGTTGGTAATGCACAGCACACCATATGGCATTAAACTCTGACACAAGCGATGGCCACGTTTCTCTATGTCCTTAAAGAACGTTAATCTTTACTGATGTGACCTGGCATTTCAGCTCTGAGGACAACTTCAGTACAGACCTCTGCAGAGGTAACGTTACTCAAATGCAGTTTTCTTTGTTGCAGTCAGAACACAGGATTGATAAACTGTGATGACAACATAATCCGCATGGACAATAATTCGCATAGAGGTAAATAAAAACATTCAGTGATTGACCAAAAGTACACGGACAATCACGAGGAAAAGCAATTCTGTGGAGATTTGTCTTTGTAACACTGTCAGACAAACTTGTTTAGGCCAAAGAGGCAAAAGCTTACAAAGAAAAGCTTTTGATGTGAAATATTTCCGATGACACCACTGCCTTCAGCTTTACCTTGTCTGACTCCAGTTTCTATCCTGGTGAAGCTATCAGGTGGTGGGGTGGATAAGTGCAACAACGGCCCGGCCCCTGGCATGAAGTTATTATTAGGGTCTTCAGCGTATATTCTAGCTTCAAATGCATGGCCCCGGAGCAGAATCTCTTCCTGCATTAGGGGAATCTTCTCTCCTGCTGCAACCTGAAAACAATAGTTTTTTAATTTAATGCGGGATCAATATTCTGGAGTGCCAACGTATGAAATATTAAATACCTTTCTTCTAAACATGAACAACTAGAAAGCACATTAAAAAAAGCGCAAGGAGAAAAAAGTGGTAGGCCATAAAAGGCTGATTCTTAAGTTACTGCTTCCTTTTCTCTGGGAGTCACCGGTCAAAGGATTTTGAATTATTGTGTACATCGACCTTCAAACAGCTAAAACATAATGGAAAACGGTCTAATTTTTTTTCTACTGGTCATGTCAAAAAATAGTTGAATGTTTAACTTAAAGCCTGGTCAACTAAGATAAGATTTTAGTAGAGAAAAATTGTTCCAAAAGCAGATGATAAAACGGGTTACTGGCTGCCAGCTCTACTGGCATATGCTGTTGATTCTTCTGTGTACTGTGGGACCTGTACATTTAAGGGAACGTTTCTCTAAGGGGATTTCTAACGATTTCAGAACCTTTAGTGGGGAAGGAAACATCGTTTTATTACTCAAAGGAATTCACATTACTAACACAGGAACACCAACAAACACCAGCAACACACCAGTTTGAGACTGAAAAAACCAGGGCTTTTAGGGACAAAATAATAACAAGGCGGCTGCTGCAGTTAAACACAGAGGAGACCCTTTACCAGGAAGCTATACAATTTCCATCTATGTGGGAAAACAAAAGTTCCTATTAATAAAATCTATAGCAACATTTCAGCTTCTTTTGACGTGTCAGGGGTTTTCCATGCTCTGCCTTCTGCCACCAAACTATGGAGTCTGGCAGAGACAGTGGAATATAACTTAGTCTTCAAAGAGTAGTACTACCCAGATTCACAAAAATAATCTCTCCAAGAACATATTCTATCTACTGACTCATTAAGCCATGTGCCAAGACCACTGAACCTTTCCACCTTCTCTCCTTCTCTTTCTTCCAGTATTGTTTGATCCCTGCTCCAACTCAGCACTCGATGCTCAACCCAGATCAGGAAAGCAAAAGTTCCTCCTTTTTGCATCAGCATTTGCCATTTTAGTTTTCTTTCTGGTTACACTAAACACTCCCCCACCCGAACTCTTAAGCTCCATGTGTGCTGCTGTCCTCACTTTGGGATTTATCTAAACAGAATTGTTTTTCATTTCCAGTGCCCCAAGGTCCAAAACTTCCTGTTACCATTCCAAGGTGCGAGTAATCTCTGAGAATTGGGAGGGTGTGAAGAAACAGCCTGTTTCCAGTCCACACAACTACACATTTATTTTAGAATGTGACTATCGTGGTATAACACTAGACACACGTTTTTGTGAAGAGTTTTCCTCCTACGGCCTGATCCAAGAATGATTTTTGGGCCAGAGATACATTTGAACTAGAGTTTAAAAAAAACATTCAGCATGGCCCACTTCCCACATTCTCTGTAACCTCTCTAAATATCCTTTAAAAAAATGTTTTTTCTCTACACAACTTTGTTGTAGTTCAGATCACCTACACAATGCTCTACAAGCAAATACAGTAATAGGAGATGTTCTTTCAGAGCAAAGGAAACTACCCAGTTAGACAAACAGGAGATCTTGATCTGAAAACATACCTGGCCTCTCGCAGGCGACACCAAAGAGCACTCACTGCTCACCAGAGAGGAGGAACTCTATGCGTAAAATCAATTAACACTTACCCTAAGCTGCCATTCCACCAAGTCTGTTCCAGTGATCATCTCTGTAACTGGGTGCTCTACTTGCAGTCTGGTATTCATCTCCATGAAGTAAAAATTATGCTGGGAGTCCATAATAAATTCCACCGTTCCTGAAGTATTTAATAAAAGGGCACTTCACCAAAACGAGACTTTTTCAGAACGGACTCTGAAGACCCTTAACTGATTTATGCCAGGATAAGAGTATTATTTCTAAACCAGATACACTGAATTTCATTACGTTCTATAGAAGTTATTTTAAAGGGTGACACAACTGAGGTCTGAAAACAGAAGGGTTGTTTCCTTGTACATTTACATATCCTGTGCTGTTTAGGAACCATTCCCCTCTGCAGAGGGGAGCTGCATTTTGTTAAGAGCTGTAAAAAGTGCATCAAGACTCCTAAAGTATTATGTGTATATATAGGGTATGTAATTTTTTTTAAAAATAAGTATCCAAAGAAAGCAGTGAGGAAAGTCACAAATAATTTTAGCAGGTTATATTTCACCTGAAAAATAGCACAGACCTTACAGGCAGTGTGTTATGGGTTTTTTTAAGAGGCTTCACCATTTGAATATAAAGTATTATTCTTTGCATACTCAGACCAGCTAGGCTAGTTTAAATTTGTAATTGCATTGGAATTAACTGTGTGATTACTTGCGTAAACCTCAAAAAACCTGGGGGATGTGCATCATACTCTAAGACAATCGGATGCCATTTGCCTTGAGGCTTAGAGACTGATTCCAAAAGCGAGTCTCTGAAACAGCCATACCTCCAGACTTACCTGCTCCCACATAATTCACTGCTTTAGCTGCTTTGACAGCAGCTTCTCCAAGTCTCTTTCGAACTTGAGAACTAATTCCTGGCTGTAAACAATAAATACAAAATATTATAAGTTATTGTGAATATTGCTGATATCAAACCTACTATGCATGGATATTTTGTCATATTTAGCAGCTGTAGTGAAATCCTGATCAACTCTATACTTGAAAGCTACATATTTTTTCCCTGAGAATCATTTTCTAAAGAAAGTAATTTTTTCAGTAGAACATTTTCTGCAGCAAAATTAAACCAGCTACTGAGAATTACAAATAAATGACTACCCACTAAATAAATTTGATGGGAGTTAGTGATTACTTTAAAAATATGTCAGTTCATAAAAAATATTGTAAGAACTTTCTGCTCACCGCTGGTGCCTCTTCAATGATCTTCTGATGTCTTCTCTGCACGCTGCAGTCTCTTTCAAACAAATAGACTGCATTGCCATGCTGGTCACCAAATACCTGGACTTCAACATGCCTGTTCCGTAATAACAAACGTTTCAATGTATTTCAATAAAGCCCCGATCCTGCAACTGACTTCACCCAAACAGACTTTGAACTTGTACACAGTCCCGTACGCTTCAGTAGGACTTCTTACCGGTTTAGAGTGTCTGCCCTCGAATAGCCAAAAATGTAGAAGTGAGGCTGCTGCTGTTATGCAGGATTTTAACCATTTCAGACTTCCTCAATCTCCTCAGTGAAAAAGGATTCTAAATGCCAGCTACTGCAGTGAAACCTCATAGGCTATAGGACAAACAAGACACTTCTAAAGGCTCCTACCTCTTTATTCGTTATTTTATTATAATAAAAGTAAAACCCCTTCACTATTATCTGACAACGATGATCTCCTTCATAATGTACAGTGTCGCAATTCACGAGAGGCAGCAGCCCTGGCTCAGGAATAACGACATTTATTTCAAGAGGCCATTTCAGAGGACAGCTCTTAGGTGGCAGAACTTCATTCTGCATACAAGACTAAGAAAAATCTGTCACCATTCTGATAATCATCTGATGCCGGCAGAAGGAAATCCCCAAGAAATTAGTGAGATTTTTCTCATGCCCATCTGACAGCGTAAGCAGGCCTTCAGTCTGTTTAGAACAAATGCTTCCTTCATCATCATGCTTCAAGAAAAACAGATGTAAAGTACAGGAGCATCAAACAGACCTCTGTGAGAAGTTCTTTATAATAAATAAATGAGCTCAGTTTCACAGGTCAGGCATGAGCTAAAGACAGCCACTTATGTTTTAAGTATCAAAGCAGAGGAAGATTAATAACTAGGTTAGGACACCTGAGGGCAGCAGAAACACCACGACAGCTTGACTCAGGTCTGGAGTTTAAGTACAATACAGTGACTTTTTTTTCTAGATGAAATCAAGTTTAGAAAGCTCACTCAAGGATGAATATCAGTGTCATTAAATGTCACTGCCATGTCTCACAAATAGCAGTATTTTAATTCATATCATTCAAAACAAAGTCACTACTAGAAATTCAATACATTTTAAACAATTTTGACTAAATTAACACCTGCCACAGTGCAAAAAAAACAGACAAGACCAATTTCCATCCTACTACTAAACCAGTTACGTTTGTTTAACAGTAGAATAAACACCAGTGTTTGTATTAAAGCATCTATTTCTCACCTCGGATTATCTACAAATTTCTCAATCAGCATTGCATCATCATTGAAAGACTTCCGTGCTTCTCTCCTAGCTGATTCTAGTTGGTCCAGAAACTCCTTTTCTGAATGAGCAATTCTCATGCCCTACAACACAGAAAACAAAAAGCGTGTCTGAATGTCTAAAAGTGTGGTACACACTAAAATCCTTGCTGCACACAAACAGCTGATACGGACGACTACAAAATTCAACTTTATTCTTAAATATCACAGAAATTTTCCAAGATTGGCAGAGAAAAAACTACTTTCATTAAAAAATAAATATGGCCATTCTAGAAATAACTAGAATTCATGCCATTTTTATAGAAATTTATCTCAGAGTAAAATCAGATTTCGACAGGGAATTCACCGTACATTAAATAGTGTCTAG
The DNA here is from genome assembly GCA_018403395.1 of Gorsachius goisagi. Lineage (NCBI taxonomy): Eukaryota > Metazoa > Chordata > Aves > Pelecaniformes > Ardeidae > Gorsachius > Gorsachius goisagi. The sequence goes on along the minus strand of BOSO01021014.1, from coordinate 3,747 downwards.
GCACCAAATGGCATTTCTAATCACTTCTTACAGAACATTTAAAACTGTTAGCAAAAAAAGTCACAGAAACCATCACAAAGTAAGAACTTAAGCTCATCTAATTTCACACAACCAAACCCATGGGACAACTTTTCCCATTATGTGGATTACTGGAGATCTGCTGAAATAAACAGAACTCTTCCAGTTTATACCAGCTAATTATCTTGTGCCTGACTCCACAACACATGGAAGTAAGATTTCATAGTGCTAGAACAGACATATGTAATAAGTTTTAACCAGAAGCGTGCCTTTGTTTTCAAAGATTTCCTTCAGAACATTCAGTTACAGATACCGAGAGGCGGCAAGGTTACAGCATGTGATAGACAGGTTGGCTCCTTTACCTTTCCTCCCCCTCCGCGAACAGCTTTAATCATTACTGGATATCCTATTCTCTTAGCATGTTCCTTTAGACACTCGTCTGATTGATCTTCTCCGTGATATCCTTCAACAACAGGAACGCCAGCAGCAGACATTATAGCTTTGGAAGTGCTTTGACAGAACAGTTTTATGTTTAGAACAACGACAATATTTTTTTCTTAAATTAAGCTCCAAACCTGTGTATGTTGCCAGCATTAATTCCCCTCACAAAAGCAGTTGCACTCACCTCGATGGGACTACTTACATAAATGGGTTACATACAACTTGACTGTAATTAATCAAATGTTTCAAACAGGGATTTTTTTTTTTTCTCTAAGCCCTCCATATAAAAGCAGTAGCCAGTTTCAGGCTTACTGTTCTTCCCTATCTTCCGGCCCACGTTATGGATGCCAAAACCTAACATTTTCAAATTACTGCACTGTATCCTGCCAAAAGTCCATTTAAAGTTGTACAAAGGTAAAACTCTTCTCACAATACCGGCTGGATTCACACCACACATAAAACACTTGAACCTAACAACTATTACCTTCAAATATGCATGCAAAACTAGTTAAATTACAGAGGTAATTTGCTCTCACAGGAGGAAGTGATAAAAAATTAATTATCTGCAATTAGTGTTACACAGTTCATGTGTTGGTAATAACCTTACTTCCATATTCTTGATTTATACTTCATACCCTGGGAACATTTCTTTGGTCTAAGTAACTAAGATCCTCTGTGATAAACAGGACTTATCACCATAACCACAATAACCCCTGACGATAGCGTTTCTCTTCCACCGTTCTTTCGGCCCATACACCAGACACCCAGCAGGACTGCGGAACCCTGACCCACGTAGCACTGCAACGCCCCAATGCTGGGAAACTAGGCATTTAATTATCAAAATCCTAATAACTGAACAATCTTGATTGTTTCTGTGTCTGTAAGAATCCAACATCTATAAACCTGGAGCTTATTCCTTTGAAGAAAGCCATAAAAATAAAAAGACAATGAAAATTGACAGAATAAAACAATTGTGGAGGAACTGGTCGTTTGTTAACAAAAGTATCTTTGCCAAACTGCATATTGCATAACCAAAAAACAAATCAGAAATAGATACCTCTTAATACCCATATCTCTGATAGCAGATGAAGGCGGACCTATGAAGATGATTCCCTCTTGCTTGCACAACTCTGCAAACTCTGTGTTTTCTGAGAGGAAACCATAACCTGGATGAATAGCCTAAAATAGAATAACGTTACCAGCCTATTTTTGTATCAGTTTAGCTTAGAAAACCCTGAAACTTTCAGTAGAGTGCTAAGGAAACACACGATGGAAACACCATGGGTGAAAATAAAGAACTAAAGGGCATGGAAGCGACAGAAGGTTTAAGGTCTACTTACCTCTGCTGCTGAAACCTTGGCCACCTGCATTATTTTCTCCATGGCCAAGTAACTCTGCTGTGAGGGTGCTGGACCAATGCAATACGCTTCATCTGCCTGCCACAGAAAAAATACCTATAATACAGGCTGTTTATGAGATAATAAAAAGCAAGTTTAACTGAATTTCTGAGCTAATTACATTGCTTATCAGACTGCTAGCATGCAAGAATTTAAATCGCTGCCTCTCTTCACAGAGAGACGCAGCTGGGTGAAACAAATTCTGACTTTATTCCCACAATCAGAGCCCATTCTCTAACCCCCAGTGGCTACTCTGGAGTTAGAGCCAAACCTCAGCGCACTCCCGTAGAGCTGTCAGGTGCCGAGACAGAGGCAGGCAAACCTTTCACTGAGTCAAGGACAACCTCAAAGTAACTCTACAGAGGTGAAAATCAGCGGCATCGGCAGCGCTGCTGCTGTGAATGAACGTTAATCACACGCTTAAGGAATATACTTCACCATTGCCACATGCATGGAACTCCTGTCTGCTTCGCTGTAAACTGCTACCGACTTCACGCCCATCTTCTTCGCTGTTCGCATCACTCTGCATGCAATTTCTCCTCGGTTTGCAATAAGAATCTTCCCTATGTTGTGACCTCCTGTTTAAAAGGATAGAGGACAGTAAGCAAGTGTTGAAAGAAATATATCCTTAAAAACATTCCCGGAAAGGAAGCCATTTTAAAATTCAGATTTCTTTTAAATCACTTATAGTATTCATGCATTTCTTCCAATAATGAAAAAACGCGTGCCTTCCCATGCTAACCTTGGGATTTTTTTTCCTTAGGGCCCTTATGCAGAGGTATGTTTAACGTAAGTCTTTTTGTCTTTTTAGAATTCAAGACATTTATTCTAACACTAGAACAACACTTAAACATAAAAGTTGATGCTTATATTTTTACTGTTTACTGTTATGGACCAACTAGGCAGCAATTAACACCTGCAACATCTGTATCAGAAAAGGACTCACGGGAAAACCACACGAAAACAAATAGCTCTCATTGAGTATGCCTAAATATGACAGATAAAATTATTCAAAATGTTGTTTACACATTAAAGATTATTTCTGTTAGGTCAGCTACAGATTACTGCTTTCAAAAACTATACAAATACTGAGTATTTATTTTAAAATAACTGCATTTTTTCAGCAACTAATGATCTAAACCGAATTGTAAAGCGATCTACATTACACAAGCAATTAAACTGAGTAGCTGAAGTAATTAAATGTCATACCTATCGTTGATGCCCACTTCACAAGCCTTTGCACTTGGTTCCATTGCCTGCACAATCACAAACACACAGACGTGTATGAAGAACCAGCAGCTGAGCTACTCCCGAGGCTTTCCATAGAGCATGCACAGAGCACACAGCCCGGCGGGCTGCGCTTGACCGGCTCTCTCAAATGTTTTCATTTAGACTGGACAGGAATTGTCCCCCGGCTTTTTTAGCAGCATTCAAATCGCAACAGTCAAAATACTTAAAAAAACCCCAAACACAACTCTCTCTGCTGGACAGAACAGAACAGCGCACGTCTGGCATTCACTACAGAGAAGGCATGCTGAAGGAAATGGAGATGTTTATATAGAGAAGGGGTGCAGGAGGAAAGAACGTGAAGGACAGCAAGGGCAGCTATGAAGGCTGCCAGAAATGAAGAGTCCAGCCTCACACAGCCAACACTGAAGAACTCAGGGAGCAAAGGCCCAGCGGCTGGAAGAAGCTGTAAAAGTGAACTCCCGGGGCTGTTTTAATGAACAAGTCAACTTTGGAATCTTGGGGCAACTCCAGCAACTCTTAAAGGACATCAGGCAAAGCGACACGAGGCGCCCTTGGCACCGCACGCCCAGAAGCCGGGTTCGGGCACGGGGGGCACTGGTGTCGCTCCCAGCTCCCAGCGACGGGGGGCACTGGTGCCGCT
>BOSO01021011.1:0-24859 GCA_018403395.1 Gorsachius goisagi | reverse complement strand
AGGTCCCTTCCAACCCATGCCATTCTGTGATCCTGTGATCTGCAAATGAGCAGTGTTTCCAGTTTTTATTATCTGACCAATGTACAATCAGTTTTATTACACAGTTCTCTATACTCTGGGGTCCTGTTGGAATTGTCTGAATTAGTTCATTTCAAAATTATGTTTATGCGTTGACAATTTTTTCATTAACATTATAGGATAAATTACATTCAGCAGAACAGGAAACCCCTTGCTAAGGAATAAATGAATTTTAATAAATAAGGATTCATTTAGTGCTATAGCTGCAAACATTTCTTTTTATAGGAGTTTGTATTAGACACAAGGGATTCTCTTTGATACAAAATCTGGATTATACTTTCTGGTATATGCTTTTATCTGAGTGTCACATGAAAATGCAGTTGAGCCATAATGCAGAAATCAAACATCAAGCAGGAATCATGTCTTAAAGGAAAAAGCACATGTGCTTAAATTCAACAATCTGAATCACATAAGCTGACACGAGAGTTTAGAAACCACTGTGTATTAATGAAATATCAAAGAGGTTGTATGATATCCCTGAGTGGGTATTCAGTGAACAACTTGGTCTTGATCCCGAAAAGGGGGACAGAATGAAAACCCCAAACAAAATACAACAACACAACTACAATAATACTCTGTGTCTTTCATGTGAAAGTGAAGAAGTGTTGAAAAACTGATTCAAGATAAAATGAATCACCAGTAAGGGGAATACAGTGATAAAAACTTCAACCGATATACCTTTCTGAATGTTGTACTTAGCTCCTGAAGTACCAGGAATTTTAAGTCCCCATAAATAATACTTTTCATCTGAAGGATATTCAGTGCAGAGATAAAATATATGGTGCTGTTTATAGCTAATTGACATTAAAACCAAGAACTCACAGTGAAAAACAGCATCTCTGTCATCATATAACCCAGGCAATGTAAACACAGAGGGTCTTTTAATTCCCTTGTTTAGAAAAAAATGTAATAAGTATTATAATTCCCATTGCAAGGTTGTCAGAGCAAAATTAGTGCATGGTGTGCTCTGAGACACAGATTGTTCAGAGCTTACTGACGCATGAAATCAGAATGAGGAGAAATGCTAGAATGAGGAGATAGGCTGAGCAAAATTCTTCTGCAGCTACAGAGATGTCAGTCATAAAATCTGAACAGCTTAGCATAAGTTCTTCTGGATCCATTTAAGGACTAAGGTAAATTAAAGGTACATTAAAGTTAATAATTTTTTTAGCTTTATTTATGGGAAAGTTTGCTTACAATATAAGTGATTTCAATTTCTGAGCTGTAAAAGATTCTGTATATGTCTGTGTTAAATAGCATGCTATTTTCAATACATCTGTTAGCAGCTTACAAACACGTGGCTTTGGCACCTTTTTTACTTTTCTATGAGAATGTAGGCTGCCTTTCTTTTGTAAAGAAGATTAGAGTTAACCATTAAGATTCTAAAAGAAGATTTTTAACATCTAAATTATGTTTATTATTTAGATAGTTAAAACAACCCCAGTAGGATTTGTGCTGCAGAGAAAATAAAGAGTCCTTCAAAGAAATGTCCTGGGTTTTTTTCAGTTAATGCCTTTAAAATCCAAAAATGCCATTCATCAAAAGGTAAACATTATGCAGAAAGGAAAATTTTGGGATGGAGAAGAACAACTAGTCCTACACCTCAACCACAAATGAGTAACCGATTATTAAACTGTATATAAAGAGAGAAATCCAGGGTGATGCACATCACTCTTGTTGCAGTGCAGAGTCTTCTTGTCCTACAGTCTTGTTTGGCCCATCCATCTGTCTGCTGTGGAGCAGCCACTACTCTGTACAAACTTCGGTCCAAGTCCTTATACTGCCTGATGCAGATTCAAGCTTCAGGTCAAACTTTTACCAAAGGTGGTAAACCCTCTCCAGCACTGAGCTACTTTTCTCTTTACAGTAAAGGGATTTCTTTCCTCTTCCCTGATGAAAGAATTGTAAAGTCTTAGTTTAGCTTGGATTTATAACATGGGGTAATTATAAAGGTGATTTTTTTTTTTAAACTTTTCTTTAAACTTATGAGGTGGACATGAAATGAAGTGATCAGGAAAGTACTGAGAAAAAAGTAAGTTGAGAGTAAATTTCAATCCCAGATGAAAAAAAAACAGCTATAGAACAAACACTGTTCCCAAAGCACAGCAAGCGGGAACTAGCTGTTGTTGCTACAGTTCCCATCTGCTTTTGCGAGCTCTTTCTGGCAGCTTATGGTGGCTTGCCATTGCTGGTGAAGGGTTGTCTTCAGAAAGCGCCTGTTGCTGTTGGCTGGTTTCTGGTTAGGGGCAGTATGTGCTTTGTGTCTTCTGCTGACTGCTGTCAAGAAGTGACCCGAGCACCTCTTCAGCTGGTGCTTGAGGGGTAGCCGTGTAACTGTCAGTCTGGAGTGCCACTAACAGAGACCTGGCAGTTGTCAGTGCAGCTGTGCATGCAGACTGTGAGGCATCAGGGAGGACAGACAGGAGATTGACAGGGTCTTCTCAGAGACCCTGAAAAGAGAAAAGCACAAACTATATGAAACAAGAAGTTAGGGTCAGCTAGAAACTACACTTGAAGGAAGAGTAGATGAAACTCTCTAGATGGGGGACACTGGAAAACATGACTTCAGGCAAGAGCAGTCTTCCTAGATCTTGACCTGTAGATCATTTACATGTTAAATCTGCAGCTTCAGGACAGGCATAATTACATGGGAGCACCTGAGGAGAAGGAAGTCTCATCAGAGAAGGCATCAAAGCCAACTGACTCCAGACCAAGTATTTGTGTAAACAGGAAAAGGTGGGTGATCATCACTAGGGGTCTTTTTCGGGTACGTGTAGGGAATGAACTGGTTTCACAGTCTGTTTCAAAATCTGTAATCATTGACATAAAATCCATCTGGTGGCTGGTTACTAGTTGGCATCCCTCATGGACCTATAGAGGGGTGACAGCTGTTTAACAGTCTTAAAAATGGCCTGTACAAAGGCAAGGAATGAGCAGATGATACCACATTGAGAGGGTGATAGAGATGCTGTAGAGCAGGGTTGTTGTTCAGATGGACCTCAATGGGTGGAGAAATGGGCTGAGACAAACCTCAAGTTCTTTTGTAAAGTTCCAAATCTGTAAAGAATAGCTCTCTGCACAGACTCAGCATAACTAAATGAAGTAGGTATGCAGAGAAGGACCCTGGGGTCCTGGTTAATGCCAAGCTGAATATGAGTCACCAATGTGTCCTTGCAATAAAGATGGTCAACCACCTTCCAAGCTGTATTAGCAAAAATGTAGCTGGCAGGTTGAGAGAGGCAATTCTTCCCCTCTATTTGGCACTTTTTCTTTTGGGATTGTATCTTGGGCACCAAGTACAAGAAGGATATTGACATACTGGAGTGAGTCCAGAAGAGCCACAGAGATGGTCATGGGGTAGAACACATACGGCATATGAGTAGAGGCTGAGAAATGCTTTTTGTTTCAGCCTGGAGAAAAGAAGGCTAAGGGTAGATCTTTTTTTTCTCTTTATATCCACCAATTGGAGAGTATTGAGAAGACAGAGCTGGACTCGAAGGTGCATAGAATAAGAGGTAACAGACACAAATGAGAATATCTGAATAAATATAAGGAAAAAAAGATACTGTGAAGGTGTCCAAATACTGGAACAAGTTGACCACAGTAGTTGTAGATTCTCCATCCATGGAGAAATTTAAGACTGGACTGGACAAAGCCCTGTGAAACCTGATGCAGTTAGTCCTGTTTTGAATGGAGTGTTGGACTAGATGGTTTCTAGAAATCCTATCCAATCTCATTCTATAACATTCATGCTTTCCAGGAATACTGCAATGTAACATGACAATACAATACAGAAGACAGAAAAAGAAAATAAAAGATCAATGAAAAAAAATTATTATTTTTTTTAATAATGTCTTTACTAACTAGCTCCTCCTGGATACACATACTGCTTTGGACTGGTGACTGTAAAAGACTTGGATTTGGCATTGTTAGTAAAGGATATAAGGATCCATTCACAGAGAAGAGGTACCAGAGATGTAGAAAGGAAACTTTAAGAAATCGCTAATAAAAAAAGAGTAGAAAAGTAAAGGTGTTTCAAAGTTGTGTGTTACTTTATCAGGAAAATAAAAGTTGTCGATGAGTCAAAGAAATTTGTGGATGTTCATTTCTGTAGATAGAGAGATAAGGAAGCCTATTAAAATAGACTGGGATTATTTGTAGATCTGTTTGGCCTTTTTCTAGTCAGCAACCCATTTTCACATTTTTCGGTAGAGGGAGAGCTATCTTCTGATTTTTACTAGACAAGAAGCTTGGAGGAAAGACTTATTAGTTTTTGGATTATGATATCTTTCCAGTCAAGCTACAGGAAACCTTTTCAGTTCTAAACTCCAAAACATGAAGAGTTAATGTTCCATGGATGAAAGGGTTTCTTTAAAAAACCAAATATATATCATCAGTAAGTATATGTCACTTGGCCTAGTAGTGACAAATGAAATACACCAGAGGATGTTCCTGGGGTTATGCAGCAGCTGTATATATTGAAGAGTAAAGAAAATTTTGAAGGGGAAAGGGAAGATTATATGAAATTTCAAAAATATAATAATAAAAATATAAGATTAATAAACAGTCACTGAACAGTCAAAAGTCTTTGAATAGCGGTAGTTGTTCTTGCCAAAGAATCAGTAATACATAGATCTGAGAATGGTGAAAGAGGTCATTCCTGCAAAAATAACAAAAAAGGGGAAGTGAAAGGTCTTTCTGCTCTATGGTTTGAGAACTCTGTACAACTGAAAGGCTTATGGAAGCTACATCACTTAGCAGCTTCAGAAGGTGTATTTTCTGATTCCTACATAATCACACTCTGTCATACCATATCACCTTGTTATATTGGTAAAATACCATATCATCACTTTCCAACAATATTAGACTATGTAATGAGGGGATTTTAAGCATTATGACCTTAAGTCACACATATGAAAATAACATACTTTTCTCATAGGTCGTCCCAAATTTTTAACTAGAAATTGTACATTTTTAATTCTTTAAGGATCTTTCAATGGCTTTAGCTCAGTTAATTTAATGACACCATGGTAAAATTTAAACTATTCCTTTCCCAGCTTTAAACTGATTATGTTTGCTGTGAACATAGGCAAAGAAGTAATAGCCAATGAGCACAATACAAAAAGCATATTAGTGATTGTGTACAGAGATGACAGGCTATGGTGGCAGAGGAAGAGAAAAAAGCATAGTATTACATTAGGTCCAGTGAAATGCTACAGATATTAATGTTGGTGTTAGTGTTACTAAATATTTTTAATAATCTGTTAAAAATGGCATATTGATTAACTTGGAAGTGATTTCTTGTTTAAGTTTAAAACCAGAAACTACAGAAATTATTTTTAAAAAGGATTTAGCAAGAGGAAAGAGGAAGGGAAGGGCAAGTTTGAGGAATGCTCATTAAACATCTTCACAAATATCAAACATGCCGATTTTTCGCACCTGCTGGAATGTTTTATTGTTTTTTCAAGGCTAGTCTAGTAAACAGAAGTCACAGTACATTTTAAACCTTCCTGTGTCCGTTACGCTTATGATTCTTTTCCCTCTGACTTTCTTTTAATTTATTTTCTGTAGAGACCGTAGCTGTATACAGCCACTGAAAAGAAAATGAGAAATACAGGAATTTCAGAAATGTATGTGGAAAATCTACTTTCATGGAAGTCACTAACATCAAAGTAAACTCATTTTCACTGACGTTAGTAATTTGCCATGGCAAAATTGGTGTTATACACAACTAGATCACATAAAAAATAGTTTCTTTCACAGTGGTAAATGGCTTTAAAACTTACAAGCAGTGATGGATCATTCATGTTGTTGTTGGTTTTCACAAATATTTTGTAATTCTTGCCTCCTCTCTATCATTTATTAAGGAGAAACATTTAATTTGAAGTCCTTTTAAATTAACCCCTTGCCCAAAGGAGGACATGCTATTGATAGGGTTAAACACAGTAAACGTAACTCATAATCACCCTGATACTCATTTGTGATACTAATTGCCATATTATTTAAATAAGGGAATACCTTGGCTTTCCTTGTAGATAAATTGTATAAAACTTTCATGAGGAAATATGGTGTTTATTTCTTTCACAGTGAAGCAAATCTGAACCTTGACAACCACAAAGAAAGATGTGTATTTGAAAATATGCAAAAGTGCAAACATGACAGATATCCCTTGTTCTGACCTAAAGTGTCTTTTTTGCTGGATAAGATGTAGTTTCATTGCCATATGTTGCTTAGAAGTACGACACTGAGACTGCTGATTGGATAGCAAGTATGTGGTCATTTATGTATTGAAATCTGTTCATAGAATTGGACAGAGGTCTGAAAATCATTGATCTTGAGTCATTATTTTTTATCATCACTATATGGATTAATCGTAGCTTGTTTTTTTCTAGACTATTGTCATTCTTTTTTGTTACTAATCCCATTAGAAAGCCAGTTTCCACCATATTTTTTTTCTAGATATCAAATAACTTGTTTAAGTTTTCATATACAATTTAATTTTCTGCAAAGCATACCTAACTTTTAAAAAATATGCATAGATTTATTCTAATATAATATATTATAACAATTAGCATAAAATACTGACAGCCCATGGATTTTCAAGATTGACAGACTGGAGAATGTCAGAATATAATGTGAGAGAAGATGCAAAATAAATCACAAATTCCTTTTAAATTTTTTAATTTAATACTAAATTTCATAATATAGCTACAAAGATCATTAAACCTTGAAGCGATCTGTGATAATCTGTTGAAAAGCCACATTAACTAATTTAGGTTTATGACAGATAAGGAAGAATATTCCCTGGGAATGTGCCTTCTAGTGCAAAATGAATTTTAGCAGCCCATGTGTAGAAGATCTTTGTAGTTTCCACACAGATCACGGATGCTGAATTGTAGATCTAACAAAATATTGAGCATCACTTAAAATGCAGTTTAGCCCTTTATGGTGCTATAAATTACAAGACACAGTTGAAGTACATGCTTGTATTTAGAAGCCTGACAAGATTTCTCAATCCAAACAATCTGGTTTCATTTCGCAAATTTCCCACAATGCCTTGGGAATTTCTTCTTTAACATTCTGTTTCTTCCTAATTTAAAAATAGACTTGGTGCCTACAGACTTTAAACATTTTATTGCTATATGGTAACATGTCACTGAGCGACAGTAATTATTATTTATCTTGTCACTATTTCAGTGTGACAAATTCAGTGATAATGCCCAGAGATTTTGGCTCATGTGCTGCACAACTTACAGTGTTCATTTCTCTATCAGGAAAACAAATAGGCATACTCCTTGCATATATTGAAGCCAGATTTCTCAGAACTGTTTCCACCCTATTAAATGCTGTTAACCTCTAAAACATGGTGGCAACATGCGGACAGCCTACCAGGAATGGCTTTTGGCATGCACAAACTCCTAAGATGCTTAAAGACTACTTGGGGACTAATAGCTACTTGACACAGGCTAAAATCCAGCCAGGGACTAACTGCTTAATAGCATAGCTGATTGCATCCCTGTGCAATCCCAGGTGACATTACAAGGCAGCTTTTAGTTTACTGCTTCAGGTAAATCATCTGCCCCAACTGGTGTACAGCATATATAAGCAGGGAAGTGTGAGATTTGCTTTGTGTGTTGTCCTGGACACTCCTCTGCTGTGAGCTCCTCTTCTTGGTCCATGGCCAGTTGCTCCAATACTTCCTGGGCTGCTCTGACATATGTAGGTCTACATCCATGTGATCAGCTGACAAGGAAAATAATCTAGCAAAAAAATAGCCCAGGTGAAATAAAGGGGCTATTTTTCACCTGAATCAGATTCCTAAATCTTTTCACTGTAAAGCAAGAGGCCTGAGACAAGGGAAGGAAATTTTAGCAATTTAACCTTGTCACTGACCTGACTACACACATAGGCACAGAAAAGCAAATGTCTCGCTTAAGGTCCACAAAGAAGGAAACATTTCAGGCATGATGGGTACTGTACTGTTTCTTTACAGAGAACATGAGTAAAGAGCAAGAGTTGTTTAGGAGTGTGGCCAAAATCACTGTGTTGTCAAAACTCCTGTTGTGTAATACGATCAATTAGTAAAACAGTGCTGCTTTTAAAAGAAGATCCTTTTTTGCCATTTGTTTTTACTATATAGTCAAGGTTATAATTGTTTCCTTTTTTTACTTTATAACTAGATAACTAATTCCCATTATGAGCCTGCCACAGCTAAATTAGACCATGATTTATGCAAAAATTGAAAAGAAGTGACTTGCAGAACTCTCTCAGGAAGCTAAGAGTTTCTATCATGAAGTTTCTCTTTCTTAATGTCCTCAGCATTTTCTCTCTTCACTACTTTTTGATCATTAACATGCCACTTGGGAATAGGGAGATCAGCTGGTGGCATGAAGGTAAGTGTTCAAATTCCCAGGTATTTCAGATTATTTTTTTATTAAGGACAAATTATACTGGAAGTCATATTCTGAAGAGCCTTAAACAAAGATAAACCTCTAGGTGACCGATGACTTGTCATATTCTGCCTGTGTGGGGCATGAACAGGCAGCCATTTATAACAGCAGCAGAGAAATGAATCACAGTTAGAATCAGAATTCATGAACTGTTTGCTCAGCGGATAATTAGTTGAGTTCTGTAAGCAGATATCTGAAGCATATATAGCATATCAAATATCTTGTGATTTTTAGCAAATTGAAAAGGTTGAGCTCTTCAACTTTTACTTTTTGGTAGGGCTATGAGAGATATATATGGATACTTACAGTTCAGTAACTGAGAAAAAAAAATCAAGAAACGCAATTGTATGGAAATACCAAAAAGCAACGTCATAGAGGGTGGGACTCAGCTCCCTGAGTATTAGTGTCTCGTCTGTAGGTGCCTGAAGAAGTCCAAAACATCCACATGTGCTTGATGGAACTACAGAGTAAATATGTGCTGACAAAGCAGCTGGAGGCCAAAGGAGTTATTGTAGAGAACTGTATAATTGCTTTTACACAATTAAATCCTATTTGAATTGAAAATTGGTAAGATATGGTAGAACACTTCAAACAACATCCCAACAAGTGAAGAAGAAAACGTTTTTCTAAAATAACTAATCCTTCAATGCACTGCTACCTAAACATACACATCTGTATTAGAATCAAGCATTATTTCCCTAAAAAGGGTCAGCGAGTGCCTAAATAGCTGTATAGCAGTATATGAGCTGTATAGCAGTATATGAAGTACTGTATTAAGGAGAAATAATAGAAAGCATTGTTCTGAATACCATTCCTGGAAAGAAAGACTGGGATATTTCAGTTCAGAGAAGTCATTTAGGATCTTGTAGATAACAATTTCCTTGAATGTAACCACAGAATTCATTTGGTATCTGTGGGAAATGCTGTTTGTTAAACTAATTGAAACTCATGAGTGGCCATTTTCTTTGGATATTTAATGGGACACACAAAGTAAAATCTTCAAACTGCTTAATAATCTGTTCCTACAGTTGGATTAATTCTGAAGATCTTTCTTTATTACCAGGGAAAAACCCCATCTTGTGGTGTTTTCACCAAAACGTAGAAGGGCAGTAGGCTGAGATACTGTGCTGTACTATGTATCACACAGATGCAGAAAAACTTGTGCCAGATACAAGTTGAGCCTGGTGCAAATTAGGGACCAATAGACAAACTGAAAATTACAGTTCAGAGTAGTTTTCCATCCATTTTACTTATATATTTTCTTTTGCCTTCACAATGCACACTTTTCAGTTTAAACCAATGTCACATACCACAGTTTGGTGGAACTGAAATTCTTTTGGAAAGCTACCACCATGATTAGGAAGAAAGCATATAATATATACCTCTGTTACACACAAATACATGCTCATATTTAAAAACATAACACAACATGTACTAACAAAAGCACTTTATAAAATTGAATACAAATTTCACCTGTAAATCGAGATAATTTTTTCTTGTTTGTGCTCTGAAACACCCTTCTTTTTCTTTTCTCCTTTGATTTTTTTTTATAGTAATTGAGCTATAAAGCCATTAAAACAGGAACTTACAATGGAAACACTGACAGATCCTTAAGTAGAGTGAAGACTAAAACTGTAATAAGAACCTGTCAAAACTGAAAATAAAGGACTTGAGAGACCAGAAGTATATAAAAACTTGCCCATTTCTAAGTTTTTGAATGATGATTTTTTTAGATTTAAGTGCTCTATGCAATTCCACTAATTGCATAGCAAGTGTGACAGATGAAATATCCAGGCATACAGGACAATTACTGCTGTAGATTTCAGTATTAACCTGAAGGTAGGTAAATGGCAACAGCCTCAGGCTTCCCTGAGTCTCTCTCTAGCAACACTGTAGCAATCCTATATTAATATTTGGAATTTAATGTCCCCATATGAGAAGTCTTTCTTCTCTTTCTTTTCTCTGACTTCTTTAACAGCTGCTGAATGTTAGAGAAACATAACTGAAAGAACACAAAATGATGCAAAATTAGGTAAAGGCAAAATTTCAGCAGCCTCAATTCACTCCTTCATGTATTATGTTACACACAGTTTGAACACTTTGTCCCCTCCAGTGGATTTATTCTTCATTTAGTACCTATAGATGATGATTCTCACTTAATGGGTACTGTCTAATGTTTTTCTCTTCTTTATAGGTCAATGTGTGCTTTGAAATTTTATATGCACATGACTAAGATGACAGAATTTCCTCATTAATATTTCTTCACATTTTTAAAGCCTGTTAGCTTCACAAATATTCATGTCTCCTTATTTTCAGTATCCACTGATTTTATTTGTGATCTTTAAAGACTGTCAGAGCACTTGCTATTACTAACCAGTACTTCATTGTTCAATGTACAGCTTCTATAGGCTTCTGTATGGGTGCAAATGAGTCCAAATGACCTCAGGTGAGGCACAGAGTAAATGCAGAACGTGTCAAGCAGACAGTAACTTTGCTACATGGCAATACACGTGGGCAGGTTTTGTATGAGTAAGTGACATCTCCATTTTACAAATTTTGGTGGCCAAGCAGGTTTGGGGCAGATCTGAATGGAGAATTTAATGTGTCGTGGAAGAAGTGTTGATATTAATTCATCATATGGCCATATTTATTACAGATCAGAGCCTCCCATCTGATCAACACACTGATCAACTGATGTGCACATTGATGGGAGGGAATAAGCAGACAGAGCCAGACTCTTCTTAGTGGTGCCCAGTGAAAGGGCAAGAGGCAATGGGCACAAACTGAAATACAGGCAATTCCGTTTAAACATCAACTCTATTTAATAAACTTAAGAATATCTTTCTTTTTTCACTGTAGGGGTGATTAATTGGAATAGGAACAAGTTTCCAAGATGGGCTGCAGTGTCTCCATCCTTGGAGATACTCAAAATCTGACTGGACATAACCTTGAGCAACGTGTTCTTACTGACCCTGCTCTGATCAGGGGGGTTGGGCCAGTTGATATCCAGAGATCCCTGCCACTCTCAGCTGTTCTGTGAATACTTGATATCATTCAGAGAAAATGGAATAAAAAGGTTTTACCTACTTGCAATCAATAAAATAACCATGGTGTTTACTGCAGGAATAGGGATGTTGAAGTTTGTGTCCTGGCGAAACCCAGGCCATGCAATTGCATTCAAACTGTCTAAAATTCCCTTTGCTGATTAACCTGCCAAAAGTTTTCTTCACCTTATATCCAGAACTACTTCAAACAGAAGTGGAATGCAGAATTGCTCCATAGTGGCTGTATTGAAGTGGCAGGGGGAATATTGTTACCATTTATTTTCCTCACACAAATGCTTAATAAGTTTAGGTCCTCAGGCATCCATCCTAGGTGGATGAATATGAACAATCATAAAATGGCCACAGAGAGACCGGCACTGTTGTTCTACTCATGGTGATCTATTGTGAATCTGACCTTCAGAGACTATTAATGTTTTTCTGCAAATCTTGTTCTGTCATGTGAAGAAGAAAGCTTAGACTGTGCCATATGGAAAGGGAGCAGTCAATAAATGCAGGACTATATTACCAATGCATATGTATAGATTTGGATTTTTTTAAAATTAAATATTAATTTGCACACAAATTGAGATATACAAGAAACATTGAGAAAGTAAACATTATTGTTTGAAAAGCTTCAAAAAAAAAAGGAATGAAAGCAAAATAAAGCAGTATAAAATTAGCACTATAAAAATCCTACATCCTCAGTTACTAATTTCTCGGTGAAATTGTGCTATTTTTTATTTCTTGGTGGTCTGAATGGAGAAGAAAAAATAGGGACTGAATAGAACTCTTTGCACTGCTAGAGTGCTTTTGAATGATTTTATTTTAACTGTAATTAATGGATATGTAATGGAAATAATGAGCTAGAATGGAAATTCAATGTAAGTTTAATGAGAAGAATATTTTAGATGTATAGAGGAACACTGAAGGAGGCAACATAGCTTGGAAGAGGTGGACTATATGATAGCAGACCCACTAGTCAAGTGGAATTTCTTCTCTGTAGCAGGGAAGATCTCTTTTGTATTGAGACTTTTCTCAGAGATGTGGTTAAATGGAGAGAATTCCTTTTTGGGCTGGCAGACTTGGCAAAAATAAAACACTACATGCAGTTGGTACAAGAATTCTAGAAGAGGAATAAGCTGTGGCAGAAAGGAAAAAAATATGTTCTGATGTTTTACCCTTGGCCTTCCTTACTATTTGATCAGAATGCTTTTTTTAAAAAAATCTTTGATGGTTTAACATTCTATGCAAACTCATTACATGATAGCTCTTAATTGGTTTTTGCTGGGATTTTTATCAGCAGTCCATGAAGAAAGTCCATTTTTAAAGTATATAAATGTGCTCATCATGTCAGATTATTCCTTTTTAGAAGTGTTTTACACAGTTCCCTTCCAATGGTTCCTTCTCTGTGTGCCCAGTACATGGAAACACATGTACTACCTCCATTGATTTAAAATTCCTTTCCCAAAATCACAATAGGCTTCCTCATCTCCTCTTCAAACAATCTCTATTATTGTGTTTAAAACATACTGTACGTAGAGGCAGAACTGAGTTTCCTTGAAAAAGATATTCCCCTCACTCCCATCCCTCCATAAAACGGAGATGCAGGGAAACTGCTCTGAATGACACAAGACACTCCCTGAACAGCTGACTAAAAATTAAGTTGAAGACAACCCAAGTCTTTCAAAGACTTGAAATAGTTCAACCAGCTTTTTATCTTCCATGTTTCTTTATTTCCCATTCCAGCCTTTATCAAAATAAGCAAGTATCAAAAGCTGCAAATATCAAAAATGTAGCTCCAGATCTTATTTTTATAAGATTTTAACTTCAGAGTTAGGCAATGTTTGGACAGGCATCAAGTAATTAACAAAACACTTTACTGCTCTTGGATTAAAATGTGATTTACTTGTGGTGATCAGAGCAATAGTGAGTTTTGTGGAGATCAAAGGAAAAGGTCATGTGGTGACAACAGTTAACTGTGTAGCTACAGCACAGAGGCATCAGTCTCATTTGATACTATCAGCAGCATCTTTGTAATATCGTCCTGTCATATCTTGTCAATATGTACTATACAACTCATACCTGTTAGTAAAATGTTGTATATAATGGTGTTTTGCTCTGCCCTCCCAACATGGCATGAAAAATTACCCAGGTTTCCTTCTCAGAACAAAACAAATGGCATGAGATGAAAATAAAACTCACCTGAATGAAATGGCTTTTGCAGCTAACGAGGACAGATGTGCTCTATTGCTTTCATCAGTATTACACAAATGAACAAAAAGCCCTTGCTTTTATCTTTTTGACTAATGCCATACAAGTCAGTTTAAGTGGTTGGTTCACATGCATTACCAGAAAGAAGATAAGACTGCTCTGTGTACTTAAAGACCATATGCGGGGTGGCAAAACTATTCTAGTGTACAGACATGTAATCTTGTAAAGTGCAATTACAGGTGGCATTTAACCTGCAACACTTAAAGTATGTTTAACATAGAGAACTGGACGGAACTTATTTAATCAAACATATTCTGTTAAACAGATGTGCTGCTGAGTACAGAAATTACTTGTATAATTAAATCCTATAATGGAATCATATTTTTCCTCTCTGAATCATTTTAAAACTATTCTTAGACAGACTTCCATTGTGATCAAGATGAAAATCTGTCTTATTAAAATTATTTCAAATGAATAAGCACATTTGATATTTTATGCAGTCCTGACTACTTCAGCCTCTATGTTTTTAATACCCTCATGCACTAAATTTGTAGTACCTCTACAGTGTAACTGAAGCATTTTTGAAATTAGTAACAGAAAAAAAAAACACCAACTTTTTTTCACTTGTCTGCATCTCCAAAAAATTTAAGATTTTTCATTTCAATATTGTGGAAACAATAAAGACACTACTGTCAGACACATCAGCTTGCCAAAATAATTATGCCATACCCATACTAACATATACATGCTCTTGTCACTTGCTATATTTTCATATCATATAACAGAATCAAACATGCAAATGCGATATTTAGTTTACCAAACAGTTTTCTGACCTCTTATTCTCCCGTAACGCTTTGTCTCCTTTCTTCCAAGTGATAGTTGGCTTTGGAGAGGCTTGTGGCTTGCACTCAATGACAACTTCTTGGCCTTTCGTAATAATTATTGTTTTCCTCATTTGATTTAGTGGGAAAGAGGGAGCTGAAGCTGTTAAAAAGAAGTACGTTAACTCTACAGAGAACAGTCACAGCTTCCTGTTTCACTAAATTCTAACAGAAGATTGGAATAATAGATTTGGTTTTGGAGATAGAATATCCATTTTTGGCTTGGAAATTATTACACTGCAAACTAGATGGAATTTTACAAGATATTTGAACTCAGCAGCCAAGACTAGATGGCAGGTCTATAACTTAATCCAGTTATGAATTAGTGAGATGTCCTTCACAACAGCATACTAAAGTAAGTTTGATTGTGAACTCCAACAGCTTTAGAAATTAAATTCTACAGTTGATTTAGCTACACCTTTTCCAGAATTTTTGGATTTCATAGATAACTTGTTAGAAGCAACTAGTTCAAAATGAAAAGAACTTTAAATTCCACAGCTATCCAAAATACACTCTCTAGAGTTAATTCTTACATGAAATATTACTGTTAGAGAAATTGAACTGCTTTAATTTCTTACATATGTCTGAATACAGGGAAATGAATAATTAGAAGTTCTTAATAGAAAATATTTAACCATGTCCTGTTCTTAGTATTTCACTTTTCAAGAAGTCCCACTGATGACAACACATCAGCTAAGGTGATAAATGTATCACAAAATGACACTAATTACTGTAATTTCACACCAAGAAAGGACAGTTGTTCTCAGGTAATCTCATTTGTTTGTGTTTTTTTTAAATTAGTTTTGCAAAACCAAAGCCCTCCCTAAGCAACTGTCTCAGCTATGCTTATAGGAACATACTACACTCCATTGCCTCAAATATGGGGGAATTTCTTACCATTATTTTGTGTAATTTTCATACCAGAGCTACTTATATGGACAATTTATTCTGTTCTTTTCCCTTTAATAATCCAGAAAATTAAACACAACTACTTCTTTAATGAAACATTATGGTCAAAATTGAACAGGGGTACAATTTCACAAGTGACAAAATGAAAGGCCAATTTTACTGCAGCAACATATAATGGCCATTTCCAATATCAGAAAATATCAAAGAAAGTGTACAACTCCCTGATATAATAGGTATACTTGTTTTATAATAGGTATATCTGTTTTATAACAGGTAGAAAAAACAGAACACGAGAACATTGTAACCAACAAGGATCTCTTTGCTGACTGAATACAAATGACAAAGGAAAGTGATAGAAAGCGAGCAACCACTGACTGTGGGGTTTAATTTATGGCAAGACAGAAATATTCTGAAGAGTTTTCAGTGAAATTTTAATGTTGGTCAGCTAGGAAATAGGTTTTGAAATTTGCAAGGTTTGAACAGTGCAGAGACCTCTAATCTCTGATATGGTCATTGAATTGTTTTGACAGACACCTGTCTTCCAGCTATACTATACTCTAATAAACATGATGGGGCTCTTACAAGTCTGTCTCGTTTAACCCTGGAGAAGTCCTCCTACCACTCTTGTCCCATTGTGTGTTACCACAGTTTGCTTTAAGGAAAACCAGAGTGTTGGAAAGGCATGCTTCAAGATTTTGTTCATTAACTCCTCACTTCAACTTTTGCATAATGAAATTTGTATTGTTTTTCTGGGTAACACTACAGTGTATTTGCTTTACTATTGGATGATGTCAGCTCAGGTATGTAATTTCCAGTATTCAGTCAGTTCTGGTGACTTCATAGGAGATTTTTACACCTTTAAAACTAAGATCATGAATAATTACCTTTGAATAATGGGCTTGGTAGAAATAAAAATTTAATTTTAACAGAGACTCAAATATATTTATTTTCTCTAAGTTCCTTCTCCTGCACTTATTTTTAAAGGAGTAAAAATATTTTTCCATGTATTTGAGCCTTATATGAAAAACAGTCACAAAATGTAATTAAGTCAGTAATTTATAAAAGAAAATTTGCAGTTAAGAGAAAGACCTGTGCTCTCTCGGGCAACAAACGACCCACTCAGACATAAATAACAAGAAGAAAAAGAAACCCACTTTTATCTGCTCTGCTCAGTTTGGACTGGCAGAAGCTGTTCCTTATCATAACAGACCAAGAACAAATGAAATTATCAAAGGGAAAAAAAAGGAATAGTCTGTTCTTTTTTGATAATACTCACCTAAAATCTTCAGCTCAGCACTGGCATAAATGGTGCCATATTTATTTTCTGCTAAGCACTGATACATTCCAGCATCTGAGACATTCACACTGTGGATCATCAGAACACCATTAACCATCTCAATCCTGCTCTGTAATGGAATAAAAAAAATAATTCTATAAAAGCAAATGGGCACTGGAAATTTGCTGAGCTACTAGCTTAAAGCAAAGGGACAAAAGATATTATTAAGCTAAAATAAAACTGAGCAACAAATTTCCTTGCGCTTGTTTTAGTCTTGTTATAGATATATAACATCCATATAAGGAATGACAAAAATAAAGCAGCTGGGGGAGGGCAGAAAAAACTCCAAAAATATTTAAGGTTAAATATTTTTCAGTGCAAGTTCACTATTTCCAAGGCTTGCTTTTTTTCCTCTTTGCTTGTTTGTCTGCAATTACCCTTACATGATCTTTAAAAGCCATTCATCTTGGGAACATTAATGAGGCAAGAAGTCAGCTGTGGGTGTAACATATCTGATGATCTTCACATGTCTAACAAATGTGTGGTTTCAGTCATGGTACTGTTTTCATAAAAGTAGATATAAAAGATTGCTTGCATGAGGAAGAGTGAAAGGGTCTAATTGCCTTCATTATTAGTGCAAATTTCTTATTTGAAAGGTCCACTAGTAGAAAATAATTGCCACAGTTGGAAGAGAAGGGGCATTAATAGCTGTTCATGGAAACGTGTATTTCATGGAGCTGCATAATGAATAATTTGAACTGCTATAAACTATCTCTACGTTTCATTATTACATTTGTAGTAGGTTTAATTAAAAATTGATAAAGAACAGAGTGTTTGGGAATGCAGAGGGAACTGTGAAAAAAGGTCTCTCTGTTGTAAGCCCCCAGTTTAAACTGAAATTTAATTTGGAATTTCAGAGCCTGGTGCAACTAATGGTTTGGAAAATCAGAAAACCAAAAAGTAAAGATATTTAAATTGCTTCAATTTCAGGACTAACAGCTCCATCTAAAAAGGCAGAAATGGATAAAGTAAAGGCATATAACCTTATTTTCAATGCCTCACAGCTTCAAAAATAAACTGTGTTTATGTTTCCTTTCTCATTGTTTGCATAATTGGATGATGTTCACAGATAGAAGCGACATTCACTGAAAAGAAAGACATTACATCTTTTATATTCATAAATCCATTCTGTGAATTCATTTACAAATGGAGACATTTTCTCCCAGAAATGAACAGCTTTATTTTATTCTGGAAAAATGCATGAAACAAGTTTACAAAACTTTTCTTTACTTTAAATAATTTCAGACTCTAAAAATATAAAGGTGCTAACCAAGACCCACATGATGTGGGCTTACATGTTGATGATTCAGTGAGAGAAACAGAACAAAGTGAAATAAAAGGCAGGCCATGCCATGAGTGGTCTTTTAAAAGGAGGAGGATTTTATCTAGATCTAATTCTAAAACATATCAAGTGGCTGTAGTTAAGGAATTTACATTCTAGGAGTCTTACACGGAGCACTTTAATGGCCTGGATAGTGAGTTCTCTTACTTGCAGAAAATTAATGGAGTTGAAAATGGGTGAAAATATAATAGTTATTGTGCCTCTTACATTAGCCTGTTAGTGTTTTGAAGAGTGTGGTTATGTACAAACAAAATGTGGTAAATAACATAATAAACATTGGGGGAAATATGAAGGAATCTGATTCAGCAAATGAAGCACTTCTCTGAGTTTTTACTTTTTTTATAAAGAAAAAAAATAGTTACAAATAACATAATGCCACTATCTAAAAGAAAAAAAAAAAAACCAAACCAAAACCCAAACAAAACCACCATAGTGGAGATTGCTTAGATGTACATTACAGTACAATGGCAGATGCTCTTGCAGACACAGCTCAGAATATCCCGTCTCCCAAATATTTCTGAACTACAGAGAATTACTGATGAATGCAATTTGACATTGCTTGAGATGGTTCAGAGGGGACATGCATAGAAAACCTGTCTGTATATTAACACTTAAGCTAACACTGAAAACAGTAATTTCTGAAGTACTTTTCAGTACTATCTTTAACTGACTTATCTGAATGAAAGGAGAAACATGCAACATAGTGGCGACTCCTCGTCTAATGTACCTGTGGCCAGACAGGAACTCCATTTTTCAGCCAACGATATGTGGGCTTTGGCTTTCCAGTGGCTTTACATTCCCATCGGAGCTGATCTCCACTGTCTAATTGAGTATCATTAAGTTTCTCCACCCAATGTGGGTAGGCTGCAAGAAAAAAATACCATGCTATGTACAAAGCGTATAAACTGGTAAGTCTGTAGCTGATATGCAAAGACCTAATCACTTAAAGGCCTTAAATTATAGCCTTTACAAAGCTTAACTTACTCTCAGAAAGAAGCACATTTAAACAAACAACCAAAACCAAAAGAGAAAGTAATGAACTTAACAAAACTCTGTAACTTTAAAGGAAATGCTGTAATGGCACCAGGCAGTGAGAAGTATCATGACCAGGAATAAAAATCTGCCTGATTTAATAAGGTCCAATGCATTAAGTTACAGTACTATATATGAATGCATTCATTATTACTGAATTTAAGAGTATTTACTTGGTAGTCACAATACAATAGTTAGTAACTTTTAAAGACCTAAGATATTTAAATTTTGGTAATGAGGTCAATCATTACAGACTCTGTTCCATGTAGTTTTCTTGGTTTACTAGGAAATCATGATTTATTCAGCTAAGAATGACTAGGCATTTGGTAAGGTACTTGCACATATTTTTGCTAAAGTGTCTTGAGTTTAATTCACATTTCACGGGAGAAAATGCTTTTAATGCTTTTAAGCACAAAACCCACGAGATTTCCAGCATTCATCAGAAACATAATTTACACAGTAAGTCAGTGTTAAAACAGTCTTTTCTAAAGGTAGACAGTTGTTAGCAGTATATGTGATCATTAGTACTTAAATTTCATGTAATAATCTGTTAAAAAGCAGGGAGTGTTTTTTGCAGAGAAGCAGATCTTTAATGCAGCAGTCAATCAGCCAAACTATATGTAGGACCATACAATTTGGAAAACTTTGTATGACTCGGTGAGAAACTGAGCATTCATATGCAGAAATAAAAATGTATGCTTAAAAGCCAGCTTTTGGGTTTTCATCCTGTAGCCGTATCAATTTGTATAGCAATGAGGATGATAGATGAAATTAATTAATTTAATGATATTAAATTTGTTTGGGGTTTTTTTGGTTTTTTTTGTTTTTTTTTTTTTTTTTTTTTTTTTTTTTTTTTTCAGATAGTAGAGTATTGCTAAAGGAATGTAAAGTTCTTCTACTTGGTATGAATAGAAGTCCAGATCTGTCACAACAAAGTCTCTGCTTCAAATGTCGGATAATTGATAACGTACTTAAACATGGGGAACTGAGTTTAAAAATAAGTCTTTGAATCTAGCTGGCATTTGACAGGTCACTAATCAAAGATGTGAGAACATATGAAAAGGCATGACAGGTGACTAACTGCTTCGAGCTTACATCTCGTGCATGGATGATAAAGAAAGTGAATGAGGTGTCTATCATTCCTAAGCAGAGAACACTCTGCTTCAGAGTCCCCGACCAGGCAGTTGTCAGAAGCTGGAAACATATCAGAAAAAAAATCACTCATTTCCCTTTCATATAGGAAAACAGAGATAAGATTGACCCAAACTCATTCCCATACCCAAGACCAAAAAAATCTGCTCCTTTATTTTTCTTGCAGTCAAGGTAATGCATGACATACCGCATATATGCTCCTCTGCGCTGATTCACTTTATTCTTGAGTTATATCAAAGGTTTCCACTAAATCCTCAGAAACAGTTTGTGGTAGTCCCTGCTCACTTGTTGTCTATTAATTGTCCTAAAAATGTAATTTGATAGCATTGTATAGTTGATGCTGTTTTCTTTTGAGTGTTTTGGTGTGCACAAAGGAAGCATGCTGGGAAACGATTGTTTCCTTTGAAAATGAGTATGCTAATATGATTTTGGAAGATGTGACAGTTAAATGTCCAACTAAAAAATCATAAAAGTTAACCAGTGGTACCATAAAATCATGCAGTTTCAAAGAGGCACTAAACTGTTCCTATTTATATTTCATTATTTTTATTATTTTACTTTTCTGAAATATCTACCATGATCCAAAGCACAGCTAGTCTCATTTTTCTATGTTGAATTTGATCTCATCATGAACCAGAGCGTTCAGAATTAAGGTGTGCACCTGAAATATTACACTGAAATAAAATTCCCTCCCCAAGCCTGGCTGCAGAGGTGTTCATCTCAGCATGCAATGGCCATTCCCTAACCTCTGTCTGTGGTGGTCTTGATAGCACAGTCATAGCACAGGTTTTCCTCTGTAACCACAAACTGGCGAATCACAGTGGTATGACTGATTGATATTAACAACCTTTTTTTCATTAATTAGAGTATTTCTATCCTAAGTTTTCTACTCATAGACTAGATGGCCTTTGGATTAATAATTTTCAAGCTGTTGAACTTGCTGTCAGCCAAGGCAATGACTCAAATTCCCACTTCTTTGAGAATAAGGTAGCAAAGCAATAAGTAGATGTAGCTAAATGCACAATTGAGAGAAATATTTTCGTTGCTTTCTGGCTTTCTTTCCTCTCTCTATAAACTCCCTTTCCACAGAGAATTCCCTCTCTGCTAAATAGCAAGGGTCACTCTCCATAATATTATAACACTTGTTCTTAAACCCTGTAGATAATTTAAAAAGGGAAACATTTAATTAGATGTACAACCTCTAACTCAGTGTATGATTTTCCTTTTTTTTTTTTCCACAAAACTGTGTTAACATCATCCTAATATACATGCGGGCAAAAAACCCTTCATTCCATAATTGCACTTAATTTTAATTAGAAAATATAAATTCTAAGAAGCATTTTAAAAAATTTAAAAAAGAACAGCTTTTTTTTTTCTTTTTATAAATACAACATTCACTTTGGGGAAAAAAAATATGGAGTTTTGCATGTTTTTTATCTGTCCAGTGAAAAGTTTTAGGGTGAATGTAAAAATAGGAGGATGTGTTTTAATATTCAGTAGTTTTCATGGATGTTGTGCCATAGCTTTATACAGTGCTCCTGAGATTTTAAAATCACCGTTCAATCCCTGATTTATTTTATGTTGCATTTCTGCGCCTGTTTATTCAAGGATGTCAAAATGTTTTACAAACACGAATTGGCAATAAATCTGCAAGCTTACAGGCCAGTTTTTGTATCCTCTATGCAAAATGAAATTCAGATGCAGAGAACTCAGCCTACTTTCTCAAAATATTAAACTTTTGGCTTGAAAGGAAATTAAGGACAAAATTTTGCATAGACAAATGCCTTTGGAGAGTGTCCTAAAATGTGAATGAGAACAGAGTTTGGGGTGAATAAAATTCATTTTCTGGACATGAGGCCAATTTGAAGTCTACAATAGAAGAATAGGTAGCTATCACCGTGAGAAAGATAAGACAATGAATTTCAACTGAAGCTACAATTCTGACCACAAAAATCTCTTCCTCTCTAGCCACTTTTACTACATGTATCTGGGGTTAACCTGTAGTGGCAGCAGTGGATTTTCTTCCATATGTTTTTTATAAGGAAACTATTAAAATGTTTTTTTAAAATCATGCTGGTCCATTACACTGCAGTACAGACTATTCCTACCCTCAGCTGTTTGTTCCACTCCGGTGTTACCGCAAACCTCCCCTCCTGCTGCCGCATCAGAGCTGCTCATGGGGCACTGCTGTGAGCAGGATCAGAGAACTCATCTGGCCAAAAAAAAAATGGCCAAAAAAGTGGTTTTGTCGTCTGGTTCACACCACCACCCTCTGCTGAAGTGACACCAGTGAGTAGGTAACACAGAAGCAAACCTGAGAGGTTTAGAGTAAGAGAGGAGCAGAAATTACATGAACCAGTGCTTGCCAGTGGGAAAATGTTGATAGTCAGGATTTTTGGAGGAACTGTCATTACAAAAGTTTAATGGCAAATTTCTCCACCCAAATTTTAATGCTGTCTTAAATTTTCTAAAATTTCAGTGCTGTCTTCTATTAATCAATTTGAGCTTGAATAAAATTTCATGGAAACTTACAGGATGAACAGATCACTTGGCAAGAAATCATACCTCTCAAAAGAGTTTGCAGTGCATACAAGGGTGTGTTGCATTATCAAAATTTTATTTTTAATGCCTTTGTCACTTCTACAGCTGAATTTCCACTAAGTGCTGAGACTACAACAATCTGAAATTGTCAGCATCTGAAACACCACTTTCTGAACAACATCCAAAGCGTCAGCTACATCAGAGTCATTCAATTGCAACACCAGGTAAGAAATAAAAAATCACTAGTTTGTGATTAAATGTGACCAGACAGGCAGACTGGGTGTCCTGGGCTTTCTCCAAAGTACTCTGTAGTGACCCAGATCAGATGCAACTGTTGAAATGAAGAAGATTCAAACAGGCAGCGAGTGAGTTCCTACAGAGATATGCAAATTGTGAGACTGCAGTATGACACAGCTGGTCCTACAGCCTGCTCTGAAAATTTACAAGAAACACCTGGTAAGGAATGATGGCTTACATCTGAACTTCTGAGCCAAAATAATCATTTTCTCCTGGAGGAATAAGATGTCAGTGAAAAGACAATGAGCTTAAAAGTAAATAATTCATGTTGACTGTTGTTATGAATAAGAAGTACAGCAGGAAATGCTGTTTCGAGTAATGCCCCCAAATCCTGCCATATCAGCTGTCAGTGAAGGAAGCTGAGAATTTTGTAAAGTAACATTTGGCTAAACTTTGTGCTGCTAAAAACTTTCTTACCCAACCCTTCTGACACCCCTGGAAAGGGTAATCAAGGTTTGTAGGTCAATAAGGCACTAATGCTGTCTTCAGGAGCACTGAAGGCTGTGAGAGGCTCAGTGGGGAGTCCTTCATCTCAAGGGCCAAGAAAAGGCACTTGGAGGGGGCTAGTAACAGTCTGTGCTTCTTGTTCTGCTGTACTGAAGGTCACTGCTGGTTTCCACCTGAGAGCCCTTGGTTACCTGCTCTGACGTTGCTCCCTGGTAATGCAGATAGGTAAAACTCTGACTCAGAACTGGTTTTGCCTTACTTGTAAGATAGAATAGACTTATATAAGACTATTATATAATAGATAATAAGAGAAACTTAATAATATAGTAGTCTCATATGTCTGTTAATGAGAGGAATGAGACAATGTGGACACCCTTTCCATGATGTTAGATAAGTTGTTCTAATGCTATTGCAAAAACTGCCAACTAGCACAAATTGTGCACTATCCATAAGGCAGTGACTGTAAAAATATAATTTTGACAATGGTGGAAAACTAAAAATTCTTATTTCTAACTGGAGAGTGTAGAACAAAATTGAAGTAGAAAATGTTTTCTATGGACTCCTAGATCTGACTACCATCTGTATTTCTGTTCAAAACAAAAACGCGTCCAGGCTAATAAGAGAAGCAGAGTTGTGTAGAACAGTACATTGTTTGCTGTGATTTTATGCCACAGGTCTCCAGGGTGCTCTTGAGGAAATAATTTCTTTTTCCAGCATCTTAGTTTCTCTATTGAAGAGCACCTTTTATATTCCTTTAACTCTGAAAGAAGGAGGCAGAGACAATTGTAACTCCTTTATAAGGTGCTTTGGCATCTACTAGTTTCACAGCTCTAGAAAACAGCTAGTAAGTGTATGAACTGGGGTACACCTTACAACTCAAATTAATTTTTTTTTGCATTTCAGACATTTTAAGAAACATTGTTGACAAAGACCAGGCATGCTGCTAAATGCCCCTCACCTGCTATACTTTCATGGAAGTAGTTAGAATAGAATCATAGAATCACTTTGCTTGAAAAAGACCTTTAAGATCATTGAGTCCAACCTTTAACCTAACCCTGCCATCCCACCACTAAACCATGTCCCTAAGCACCTCATCTATCCTTCTTTTAAATACCTCCAGGGATGAGGACTCTACCACC
>BOSO01021010.1:0-21507 GCA_018403395.1 Gorsachius goisagi | reverse complement strand
CCCTGCTCACTGCAGGGGGGTTGGAGTAGATGACCTCTAGGGGTCCCTTCCAACCCGAAACCTCTACGATTCCTTCTATGTTTCTATAATACTAATTCAGTATAGCAAGAAATGCTATTGTTGTTAATATATTTAGTATCATACCCTGGTTTTGTTCCTATGTGTCATTTCCATGACATTCCTCTCACCAGACCCTGTTAGGAAAGAACATAGCCTAGCCCAGAATCCACCTGTGCAAGCCATGATATACAGATATTTCACAGTTGTCATAGGAATTAAAAAAGTAAATCTCAGATGGATTAGACTAGAAAAGATCAAAAGGAAGTATCAATTTATATGTCTAAGGGGTACAACTAATACACTGACAGCACTGTCTGCTCCTTAGGAAGTGTTTATTCACTTTCCTGAGTTAAAAAACTGTTTTATAACATGGTACATAAATGAAACAGGAAATGCTTCACAATACTTAGGTGTTTAGAGGCTGCATATGTAGATTAGTGTCTTAGTTTGAAGACAATTGTTCACAGACCATCTGGATTGCATAAAAAAATGATGGCAATAAGGAAGCTGTTAATTTTAAGCACAGAAAACAAAATTCAGTCCTGTTGTGGGGAGGGAAGAGAGTGATGCCTACAGCTAATGAATGTAAGGTTGCACATCAAGGAAGGTGTAAAGAATGCTCTGGCCTTCTCATTTCTGTTCTCTTTCTATAAAACTAGATTATTATTAGTTGTAACCACAGGGTTAGAGTTACTGAATCATAAAATAATTTAGCTTGGAAGGGTTCTCTGGAAGCTGTCTCATCCAATCCTCTGCTGAAAGCAGGGCTGACATCAAAATTTGATAACATTTCCCCAGGGCCTTCACCAGTGAAGCTTTGAGCATGTCCAAGAGTGGAAATTCCACAACAGTTTTGGGCAGCTGGTTTCTGCTCTTAACTATCATCATTGTGAAGATGATTTTTTCCTTATGTGTATTCAAAATACTACTTTGTGCAAACTGCAACTGTTGTTTCTTGTCCATTCTCCATGAATCACTGAGAAGAAGCTGTCTCTATCTCCCTATATCCTCCCTATAGGTAGTTGAATACAATAATTCTCTCTCTCCCCTTATCCATGCTACCCAGGCCCCGTTCCCTCAACATTCCTCACCATGTGTCTCAGTGATACAGTCATCCATTCGGCTCTCACCGGTTTCCTAGTGTCAATGGAAAAGTCCTGTGCCCTCTCCATTAATGCTCTGAAGTACCTGAGATATAAGCCCGTCTGGCAGACAAGCTAATAAGTGCTGCTGAGGTGGAGAATACACTAACCGGGGCTTGACTTTGTCCAGTACAATTACACAGCACAGCTTTCCAGCTTCTTCTGGATCCCAGGGCAGCTAGCAGAAGCTGCGACACTGCAAAACACCCAGGAGTGCATCAGTTATTGCTGCTGTGGTGGGAGAAGTGGGGGTCTATGAGCTGTAGTTCAGCAGCAAATCTATAGCTCTTTGTCAGAAGCCAGTACCCTTTTAAGGTTTGGCTATTTGAAAGTCACAAATGTTCTAGCTTTATACGTAATAGCTATTTCCTTTTTAGCTAAAGAGGGAAGTAGGACATAATTAAAGCTAAACCAGTTACCCCCAAACTCTTTCTGGTTGTATGGCATATGGAATCATCTCCCTTTTCTAAAAACTGTTTTGCAGCTCTTTGTTACCTTGAGTGATAACTCAAGTAAGTATGAGGGGAGAAGGAGATAGATGATGCTATTTCGGGATGGCGTACAGGGATGTGTGTCTTGTTTTGATCCTCTGAGTCTGCAGAAGCTATTTACACTGCTTGGCAGAGTTAACTATACACCAGTGCATTTCTATGCTGTCTTAATGTGTTAAAACAGAAATAAACTTCAAAATGAAGATTTTTTGCTAACTGCTAAATTTTCTTTTTCCTTAATATGAAAATATTCCTCTTGGCATTTGTCACAGTATTTTCTTATAATCTTCTCATTTCTGCTCTCCCCTAAGGGCCACAGAATAGCTGTCATGAAAGCAAAAGAAGTGTCTTAGAAACCTGTTTTGAAAAGGACTGAAAATGTAACTCACCCTAAGATATAAGACATGAAAGTGTCAGTAGTCAGCTTCTCCTGATTATAAATATTAGCCTTCATGTACTGAGGTCTTTAATTAATAATATTAATTTCTTCAGTCAGTTAAGATCTTCTTCTGCCTGCTTCTACTGAACACTGTACCTACCTCCAGAAAATATTTCCACTCTTCTTTCCTGAAGAGTTATGTCTCATATAAAGTCAGTTTTGTAACAGATTTAAATTAAGTCTAATAAAAGGCTCCTTATCATACTTTTCTGCTAGTTGTATTATTAATTTCCATTTCTAAATTATTAGGCTAAAACTATTAAGAATAGAAAAAAATTTCATTTTTAATACAAGATAGCTACGGCATTTGTAGTAATGTATCATACACACACAATTGCTGTCATGCAGCTTTATAGGACCTCTAACAAACAAATATGGTGATTTAATGGGAATACAAAATACTGATTGATCTACAGTGAGGCTATGATAAAAAAAAAACCAACTTGTTGATGCAGATAATGAATTGTTTTCTTGTCCTCTCACCTTTTAATAGATCTCAATATTTGGGGGGGTTATTTATTTTTTTAGAGTAGTAAATGCCACAGTTCATGACAGTTGTCTGATCGCCAGGATTCTGAACAGTTTGTTACATGTTTAGAATGATATTTCACTTGAACAGAACTGGATTTAGGAAACAAAGTTTAGTTCCTATTCACAGCAGTCTGATCAGTTTGAAGGCGGGCAAATAACTTTTCCAGCCTGGTATTCTTGTTTTGTACCTGATTAACATCTGGATTGGTGTTTGCTTGGAATCTCATTAGCTATGTCTAGTTGACAATACCAAGAGGAAGCAGATAGTGAAGCCCAGAAAGTCCAGGCGTTAGGCTTGTCAATACCACAGGGGCATGATTTTGGTTTTTGCTGAGGAAGAGAACATCGAAAGCAGGCCAGAAAAATGATGAATAGAAAAGCATGGAGAGAAGTGTTTTACAGTAGAATGACTTCTAATGTGTGTCAGATCCATTTGTATAGCCTTGTATTCCTCATGAGACTCATCAGTGTGGCTTCTGGACTGAGCATTCAGCCATTGATTAATCATATTTTCATGGTTTTCTACTGAAAATATAATTGAAAATTCACCAGTGCTGAAAAACAGGGCTTTATTCTTTGGGCTTACTTTTTTAGGTTGTGGGGTTCTTTTGGCCAGGAGTCTCCCTGTGTATTTAATTAAGGTGACAGAATATATGTTTTTAGACTACTGAAGATAATACTTTTTAAAACACTAATTCTGTACTGTTTATTGCTAGCATGATTTGGATAAATTACCACAGAGAAACACTGTCCTGAGCACTCATAAAATTCCTGGTGTTCTAGGCACATTTTACATATAGGGCATTCTTGTTTCCTCTTACATGGTTCTTCCTATAATTTAAGTTATTTTTATAATCTTTTTCTGTAGTCCCAATTTATGGCACAGAATTTTTTTATGGAACTAAATAGCAAAGTAACTTTAGAGATCATAAAATGGCTGCCATACTTTGTTTTTAATCCATCTAAAATTTTGTCTATCTGTATGTATAATGGCTGCAAAACTTCATTTTCTATGAAGATCTGAGATTCACGTTTTACTTGCATGTTTTGATATTAGTAAGTTTAGTGATATTCAATAATACTAAACTAAAAACTAATTTTAAACTCAACTGCACAAAAATATATGTTGGCAGCTGATTTTGTAGTTGATAATTGAAGTAAAAATTTATACAAGATTGTCCACAGAAAAAGAGAAATATGTTGTAAGAAGCTGTCAAATATGAGTGCTGTATCAAACATTAAGTATTCTAAGAGTCTCGTTAAAGAATGGTGCCTGTAAGAAAGAAAATTCATAATAAAATTTGGAAATAATTTTGATTATCAGAGAAAGTGTCCATACATATATATACATATGTATATATGCTCATATATATATATATATATATTTTATGTGATAAGTTCATGTTTATGGTGCAGTGACATGAAAAAATTAACATTGATACCGAAACAGAAACTATCCATTTTCCTAGTGCTTCTGTAAATACTTGTATGGGCTAATGATGTAAGTAAAAATTGTAGGCTTCTGTGTTCTAATAATTCCTTTCTTAATGTTCTGTTTTCTAGGTAAGTACTCTGTGTTCTTCCTTAAACTGACAGAAAATATAATGTTCCTCTCTGCATTCCTCGAAGTGCAACAAAAGAGGTAAAAACCAAAACAACAAAAATGAAGGGCCATTTGGTAAGAGTTCACCTTTGATTTGTGTGTTCATCTACTTTATTTTTGGAGGAATGCAACTGTTACAGAAGATTAGTTTGTGTAGAATCGGTGAGAGGAGAGAAGCAGATTGCAGCAACCGTTCATGAAATGCTCATTGCACTTGCAAGCTGCCCAGGTGAACTGCAGGCAGCAGTCCCTCTTCTCTATGGTCCAGGATCACATCATTAATGTGAAGGCTTTTTATTTCCTAAAAGGTTGAAATAGAGCATAGCTGGAGAGTTTTGATGGCAGAAATCTCTATGTTTGACAGTTATTTGGATCATATAAAAGATGGAAGAAATTGCCTTCTTGAGAAAAGGCATACATAAGGTATCTGAAGTGGTGGTGATACTCTTATTACTAAGTACAATTTGATCTTGCTTCCTTGAAAGGGAACAGGGCAAGAACAAACAAAAGTAAAAAGTGAAAAATATGGAAAAAATGCAGCTAGCTGTGTTTCTTTGCAATTTCTCTCACAACTATTTGGTGAAGAAATCTCAGGTAAAACAGATGGCCTTCTGAGCTTCTCCAAAATACAGCTGTCCTGTGCTGAATTGAAGGTATTTACGTTATTGATAGCTTCCACTATAGTTTTAGTCACAGAAATGTAGGTTGGACCATTAGCCAGCTAGGGCTGATTGCTTTTAGTTAGAAGGCCAAGGAGAGGCAAAAGAGGAAGAGAGGAGGAGACTGAAAAACATAATTACAAGGAAAATGACACAAGTGAAGGTTTTTGCAGCAGAAACACGAATCTTGCACTCCAATGCTTTTCAGGACCTAACCAAAGATGTTGGAAGTGGTGATGTCTCATGGTGAGGTCCTCTGGACTCTCCAGATGTGAGCTTTGAAAGTTTAGTGTGCTATAGGGGATTCCAGGGATCCTGGACACAACATTGAAGGCTGCCCATATTGGCAGAGATGGATCTCATCTATCTACCCATCCTTTCTAGTACCCATATCAAACTGTACATTCTACAAGACTGCTACTGGCTTAGGAATCTATACGTGTGTCATTGCAAAGCTCAAGATCTTGGGCTTGATAGCCGTGAAAGCTTTTCTGGCACATCACTGAAAAATAATTACTAATTTTAACCTTGCATGAATTTTAGTTTGCCTAATCATACTTGATATACTTGCCTACATTAAATTTCTCTGTGCTTGTATTCACACATGTGCAGAGACACAGGCACACACACGCATATCTGAAACAATGACAAAATCTTAAATAAAGTATTTTTAAGCTAGACAGAGTTTGGAAAATGGAAATGAAAGTAGCTCCTTAGAAAAGATTTCACCTGAAGAAAGATTCAAAGGCTAAAAAGGAGAAGACTAGACAGTATTTACTGCAGTTACAGCAAGGATGGATAAGGAACTCCGTCTTGCTTAAACCTAGAAAGAACTGGGCCAATATTTTCAGTATTTCCCTCATTTTAAAGAATGACTTATTCAGGTTTATATAACTAAAGATGTTCTGACATAGAGGAATATTTCCTTATATTGTTACAGTTTTCTGAAAATAGGAGATTGCCATGTCTATTTTTAATGCAAACTTCTTTTTGTCTATAATACTATATTACTCAATCCAGCTATTAAAATCAAGTATTCTTTCAATTAAAAAAATTAAATAAGTTCAAATGAATGACAATAACAACAAATCAAAAGCCACACATGATGTTTCTTTTCACATGTAATGTATTCTTTTTGTGGAACTTGATGCAGTTTTTTTTCTTGATGAATCTACATAGTTGCTCTTTATTGAGATTTTTAAAACTTCTGATTTGTTATAAGAATATTAGGAAGACTAATACTGGCTTATATTGTAATAAAAACATAATTTTAAAGCTTTTTATAATAGATATCATAGTCCAGGTGTATAGGAGGTAACGTTTCAGGCAAACACAATGAACTGTTTGCTATGGAGTACATTACTGAATCAACCTGTAGAGGGCAATATGGTGGTTTTAGCATAGCGAAATTTATGTGTCTGTAATAGAGAAATTAGGAAGCTCATTAAGACTTCATTATAAGTAGTTTAAAAGTTCATACAAAGTACCTACTGTTGTTATATTTTGCTGCTCATAATACTAAAATAATGTATCTTTTTCTGGATTGTCATGGAATGGAGTCTGTTGACAAGGAGTCTGCTGAGAGCTGGCTACTGCAACCCCTGTATTACCATCCTCAGAACACAAATAACAGAACCATTCAGAAAGGGGTCCCTAAGAGGAAAGGAATTGGGGCTTGGAAGGTAGAATGAGGAGGTTTGTTGTACCATGCAAAATAAAGAAACAAGCATATTTCAGGCAAGGTCTTCTATTTATTTGTGCAGGGAAAATTCAACTGTGCAAACTATTATTTAGGTAGTATCTTGTGCATGCACACCATACCTTAGAGCATTTCATGGATGCACAACTAATAGTGTTGAGAAATGGCACATACATAATTGCGTGCTCATAAACACAGACCAAGCTGAACTAAAATGCAACCTTGCTTTGGAGTTGTCTTTTTTTTTTTTTTTAAACCTAATACTTTTTCATTTTAAATATTGACATTTTACCTGGAATAGTTCTAGCCACTTCTGATGTTTTGTCAAACCAATTTAATATGCAGCTGTTCTTTCTGTTAGAGGAAGAATGGAGCAAATCATGTATTTAGTAGCAGGGTCTTACTGACTTAAAAGCTTGAGTATTAGAATTTTTTTTTTCTATGAAACTGTTGTTGTCTAGCATACACTGGGCTTTTACTGGGTTTTGAATGTATTTTGTCATTTCCGTACCTGATGCATTATGATGCAGGCAGAATTAAGCAATGAAAATGAGTTTTTCAGAAGAGCAAATAACAAATCTTGTAACAGGCTGTTACAAGAATTAAAGCTGTATGCTCACAGGGATAGGAGTGTAGTAGATCATAGAACAAATGTGCTAATGAAAGAGAAGCTGTCATGGGTAGTGTGTGCTACAGCTGATGATAGCAGAAATGGAAATGTACCTGGTTTGTCTTGTTGCAGCTGAGATGAGCTCAAAATCTTTGTTTAAATCTCAGTTTGAGGCAAATACTCTCACACGTTTAACATCAGATAATTGCAAGGTAACATCCTGCATACTTTCCATATTTGGAATGTATGTAAAATGCCTGATAACATGTAGTTTGTTCAGAGACTGCTGAAAAACCCCAAAACAATTAAGTCTGGGCTACAGGGCTAGCTGACTTTGCTATAGCGAGTGACTGTCTAGCAGATAGAAGATACAAGGGATCTAGAGGGAAATTATGGGACCTGGGTTTTTCTTTTTAATTTTGGGTTTGTGACTGACCTGGAAGTAGTAATCCTTTCCTAGATTTTTCTAAATCACTCCACAGAGTAAGTAATAAGAAGACAGGGTTTTCTTTCCCTACAACACAAATGAGATTGTGGCAGTTCGTATCTTCTACGCTTTCTGTAACAAATGTCCATAGCTGTTGGATGCCATTCACAAAAATGTTTTAATATTGCCCTATTGAGTCCAGAAGAGTAGTGCGTTTCCTGCCTCTTCCTCAAGTTGGATGGCTTTACAGTCTTCCAGTTTGGACCTGGAATTAACATATGCGGTCCAGCATGCCAGTCTACACCCTGTCACTAGAGGTCTGCATGAAACTTTCAGCTTTGCTGGGTAACCATGGACTTCCTTGCTCTTGCTTTCTGTCCTGTCTGTCATTCCTTCCTGCCCTATATTCTCAACATGACTCTGTTCTCCATCTTCTACCCTGTTCCAGCCATCCTTTGGGCATATGCTTTTTCTGTCATCCCCAACATTGTGAACTACAAGACTAGCAAAGGGCAAGAATACAGTTCTTAGTACAGCTCTATTTTTCTTTTTTTTTAAAGAGAAAGAAATACAAAGCTCTTTTGGGAAATCAGTTTATTATTGTTGAGTAGCCAGACATTTTATTGGACTTTAGTGTGGTTAATATGTTTGGGTGGATAAGAAGTTTTTGTTATTAGGCCACAAAGTGGCAGAGTGACAACAGCGATATCTATTGGATCTTTTTTTCATTCCTGCCATAGAGATTTATTCTAGAATATCTTGTTTATTTTTAAGCTTAAATACGATGTTCAAGACAGTACTTGCTTTTTCAGTGGAGGCTTTCAGAAAACAAAAATGTGTATTTTGAAAGTGAAAAATCATATTCTGAGATCCTGCTTATGTACTTGTACATTACTATACTATATCATGCTACTATCCTACAAAATTTAACTCTTGCTACTTCTCCATCTTAGCCTTTTTTGGTTCAAGTTTGACACTGAAATTGAACGGATTTGCCAGACATAAGCCATGGTGGCCCTCATGCTTTTTAGTTGCTAGGGTTCTCAACAGAAAATTCTGAAACTGCGTTTGGATGAGGCTACATCTTCTGTACCCAGTTTTTGTAGATAGATCTATATATACTTGGTTTGCAAAGGAACTGTGATATACAGTGACCGCATCCAGGACAGAAATTTAATCTGAGCCTATCTAGCTCCAAGGTCTGATTTCACCTTATTATGGTCAGACACTTCATCCAAATACAAAGTCACTACAATTAACTCCATTACATACTTCGTACCAAAGAATGTTTCTCTTTGTACCAAAGAATGGGTTCCTGCCTCAGACTTAGGATCACCTCCCTGTGACTCATGAATGGTCTCATTTTCGCCTTTTTCAAACTGTTCTTCTTATACCGCTCCTTTCTGCAGATTTTTTTTTCCTAATGGCTACTTTCCTAACTGGAAGAATACAAAGGCTTTGAGCACAATAATGGCCCAATCTCCCTAAAGGCCTCTTTGCAGCAACGTCAACTTAAATCGGTTACTAAAGTGGATTCAAAATTCCACTGAGATCAAGGTACTTAATTTTAAGATCCTGCTTAGTGTCAGTGCTACAGAGCAGGATTCACTTTCTTCACTAGGCTCTGCTAACACAGGAGTAGGTAGCCTTTATTGGTAGTTTTTAGCAAAGCCGTATGTTTAACAAGTTTGAATGGACTTCAAATTTAAAGTGATGAAGGGAAAAACAGCCTTTGCTACAAAGCATCAAAAGCTTCTGATTTACACATTACTGTAAATGACTATGTGTGAACAATTGTTTACGAAAGTGAGATAATGGCTTGATTTTAATTTTTCTCCTCACTTATACAGTTATCTTCAACTCATGCTCATCACATTTGTGAGGGGTGTGAAGTAATTTTTGCAAATACTTAGTGAATATATTGTTTTCCCTAACTCTTGTTCTGCATCTTACCCTGGGAAGCACTGACTCATTTCATACAATGAAGCCATTTTCTAGAGAATGATTTCCTATGAGATGGCAGTGGGTTGTGTTTTATCTTGGTAGAAATCAGAACTTAGCCATAATAGACATAGAACAGAAACAGGTATATCCATTACATAGGAAGAGAGAGCAACTATCTACTAATTATTTTTAACAGTTTGAAAAGGGAAAGGAAACCCTACCCAACACTTCCTGCAAGAGGAACAAACAATTTTCTTTCAAAAGAAAACCATAATACATACCTGCCACAATGCCACATGCAGGAATGCAGAAGCTGTGCCCCTGTGTGTGAAAGCAGATTCTCTACTGATTTTAGTTGTGAATCAACACACAACTTTCTCTGCAATGACTGAAGTTCATTTCCAGCAGAGATGAGAAGTTGGGATGATGACAGCAAGGAAAAGAATCCAATACTGGTTTAGTTTGACGCAATATGGCTGGTGCAGCACAAAGAAAAGTCTTACAGCTATCACAGTGGAAGAAAAATCTGTGTTGCAAACTTTGACATTCCAAGTTTGAAAATGTTTAAATTATTCTCACTTTATAAATTTAATTCTGACCCTGAATACACGGACTGGTAGTCTTCAGTTGCATAATTGCCAGGTTTTAAGAAGGATCTTAGCCTCATGTATGCAATGAGATAGACAAGTTTGTTTCTTATTTTATCTGCACTGTTCTTTGTGGAGAGTCCCTATCATTTAAAAAAAAACCCAACAAAACAACTCGGTTCCAAAGTTGATACAACACTGTGAGTCCTGACCAGGAAACCAAATTGTTAGTTCCTTTGTTAGCTTTCTGAAATGTTCTTTAGTATAAAATCTGAGGCCTTGACAAATGTCTGTATATTTATCTTTACAGTAACCTGAACAGATAAAATGGTAGCATTGCTTCTATTGTCAGACACTGGATGATTAATGGCAGAAACATACATTAATATTATCTATGTTCTAAATATTTACAATATAAATTGAATTTAAATACCAAGGACCTGATTTTTCTTTTTTTTTTTTTTATAGCACCTTTTTGCTCAAATCTCTCATCAGCCTCACTTACAAACGAAATTGTTCAACATTTCCTCAATAGGAGCCATAAGGATAGGGCCCACCTGGCTGAAAGCAGACATCTCTATTGTAGATACTGCGTTTGGGGATGTCACACTAGGCACTTTTAATGGAAAGACATCCATGTTCTTAGGAAATAACTTGTCTCATTCTAGAAGTTCGAGTGCTTAGCCTAGCAAAACACTACTTACTTTTGTTCTTGCTCTTTCAGTTAACAAGTTGAATCAGTTCACCAAGGGCCCAGGTGGGCACCGTAGCCAACACAAAAGAAGCAGTAGGAGTGTACAATCAAGAACAAAATGGAGGCTGGCCTGCAGCTCAGCTGTACACATGTGCACATACCCTCACCTTTATCCACACTCAACTCTGAGAGGTTGCTGTAACTTCAAGACTGCTGCAAGACACTCAGGAGCTTAAGAGTGATTCTAACTGACACATAAGGAAAAGATATTTATGGTTTGATTCCTAAAGAAACTCTTAAGCCTTTAGATTGGTAGATCATATTAAA
Organism: Gorsachius goisagi; assembly: GCA_018403395.1. NCBI lineage: Eukaryota > Metazoa > Chordata > Aves > Pelecaniformes > Ardeidae > Gorsachius > Gorsachius goisagi. Next base: position 10,294 of record BOSO01021010.1, on the reverse strand, counting down.
CAGCATTGTAAACAAAGTACTGTTAAAATTCTTCAGAGGAAGAACTCACCTTGTTAGGACCAGCATCAAGCTATATACCATAATTATGCTACATCACCCTTTTTTAGAGCAAAAGTTCCTCCTTTTTCATGAACAATGTAGACTTAAGACTCCTTTGCCTTCAGGAAAGGATATTAGTCTACCCTTTTCTTCATCAGCTGGAGAGATGTCCTCCTTTTCTTTCATGGATGATTTGTGTGGAACATGAGAGCTATTTGGACAGTATTTTTAGGGTTTTTGTTTTTAAAGTTTTTGTCTTGTTTTTAAAGGAAAGTTTTAGGAAGGTTATGTCATGTTCAGAAGAGACAATGAAGACTACTAGATCAGTGCTATACATTTTCAAATGACATAGAATATCGAGGTCAACATACACAGAGAAGAGATATCTACTCTTTGCAATGTTTCTATGGAATTCAGAAAGTCTTCATAATAGCAGTTTTAAAGAAGACAGCATAGTTCCTTGATTTATTCATTAAGTTATTAATAAAACAACCAATAAAAGTTGAAAATTAACCAGAAATTATAACAATCATAAACTGACAATTTCTAATGGAAAATATCTTTCTTGAAAATTAGTTGTCAGTGGCAAAGTGTAATGGGATACATAGTCTTTCACTTGTACATTGTAAATTTTAATTTATCCCTGGTAAATAGTGTGCAAATACATGATACATGTTTGGTTATGCCAAAATAAGAAATAAATCCATGGAAGGTGATATCACACAAAAAGAACATAGGTATATACCTAAGAAATGGATTCAAAAATTAGTTGATTATTAACCTGTACAGAATATACAAATTTAATCCTAAATGGCCAAATTGATAGTCAGTATGCTGCAGAAGTAATGCATATTAACAGTACCTAACATTTCTAAAATGTCTTTATTTTGCCTATTCAATAAACAACACTGGCATTGCTACCTTGCTATTCTAAATATAGTAGTAACAGCTGATGCTCAAGGAAGATATTCATTTGGAGACATGAATAAACAGAATTGTTCTGCTGTGTAACTACAGCAGTATGTCATTAATCCTTTTAAATGAGTAACATTATATACGGCGACACTATCTATGGTTGGAGACAGGCTTAAATAAGAACTCCTGATTTTTTAATTGCTTCTATTTATCAGCTATTTATCCCCTTAAATAATTTTTCTGTCAGAACAGTATGGGGTTTTTTTGCAATGTGATTATTGAAATTCAATCTATATAACCTTTATGGTTTTGTCATTAGGATGATGCCAAATAAATGGTCGTCTTCTCAGACAGTGTTGCAAATGGAGTGCTGAGCTGAATGGACTCAGTGTGGCTGTTTTAACGGTTTTATGACATGCATGTGAGAAAATAGGTCTTCATGAAAGGTTCTCTTGTGTGTTTAAAGAAATAAAGGGAAGAAAAATCTGTAGGAGTCAAATAAAAATGGGTCTCCAAGGGCAGCAGTATGAAGTCCCATGTTTCAATAACAAAAGTGTGTATCAACAGGGTTAGAAAAGTGTAAGTTAAAAACAGATTAATCTTTGTAAGGCAAAATTAAGGATGCAATGTGACAAAACATTACAAAGTCAAGCCAAGCATATGCCAGTAGTGAATATTTGTATAACTCCTTTGAATTTGGGGTCTTTTCCAGCATGTGTGTTTGATACGTATTATATAAATCCATTTTTGTTATCCCCATATGTAACAGATGGACTCAAACTATGTCTATGCAAACTGTGCAGTGGTACAACTAAGAGCTTGTTCTTACTCACAACTTTATTATATGACCCTTATGTTAGAGGACTTTTGTTTGTGTGGTTTTTTTGGCTGGCACTTCTTGAGAACACATAGCATACTGTCACACATCACAGTAAGAGTACATTTGGCACTTAATAAAAATATTACAGCAGATTTTTTGACAATTCCTGCAATAATCTTTATAAGTAAATCAGCAGTAAATTTTTGGAGAAATTAATCCTCTAAAAGATAAGAAGGACAGTTGAATATTTGTCAGTCAAGGAGAGAAGAATTGAAATAAAGCTTATATTCCTAGATTTCTTTTGCTTATCTGCTGAGAGGTAAATAGTTGCTAATATTCAGCAGTCCAGAATGCTCAACAGCAAGATTTAGAAGAGTTAGTTAAATAAATATATATAAGGGGAAAATCTTCAGAACAATTAAAGGAGGGGGGAAGCTTTGTCCAATCTATGAATACAGAAAAGATTTTTAACTATTTCTGCATTCTGGACAGACCATATCTTCGTCAGAAAAATTTGTCATGTTGCCAAACAATTTTCATGTCATCTGTCAGTTTTCTGTCATTCAGGATATTTCTAGGAAGAAACACTTGTCACAAGAAAAAAGGTCTAGTTGGTAGATGACTCAAGAAAAACTTTCATATGCTTGTGCTGTGGATGTGAGGAACGCCTGCCTTTTCCTTAAAATATTCTGTAGTCTAGTGAAGCTCGTGACATTGGCTGAGGCCATCTAGTCTAAATAGCAGTGCTATCTAATACTAGTAATAAGATTTAAAATCTTATATAAAATGTTTCATACATCAAGAGAAGACTTTCATAATTATTCTTTAATATCTGATTATTTCCTGGTGGCAAACACAAAGCAAATGAACTTCTAAAAGCTTTGCAGACATTGTCAAAATTCGATACAGACACTAGTCACCCAGTTATACCACATGCCACAATGAATGGAATTCCTTAAAAGACAAGATGGTAGTCTTCTCTGTTTCACCGGGGTTTGGGTATATATGTATAAAGGATAACACAAATGTAGTTGTTTGTAAAGTTCAACATTAAAAAAAAATAGTGTTGAAAAACTATTTATAAGACCAGTAAATGGGAAGATGTTTAAGTGACACTTGAATCTTGAATTATGCCATGGGCACAAACTATGATTAAAGTTTCACTTTTGCCAAGAGTTTTGAGATACCTAAATTAAGCTGTGTGGCAACCTGAAATATCAAAATCCCTCCACACAGGAAAATCTTATATGGATTAATTTTATACTGACTTAAATATTTTTATATTAAGAAATGTAAGATATTTATTTCACTTAAATTTTGACTTCAGAGTATTTTTGTATGTTGTTAAATACTTTAAACCATATCTTAATGAAATATTGATTGCTCTTAAAAATCAAAATTAAGCATTTTTATTTTTTTCTGCCAAATTTCCATAAAATTCAATTCAATCTCAAAATGCTTTTGATATACCCTGGTGCTGTACTGTTCTGTTGAAATTTCTCTAGTTGATAATGATTTGGATACAGTCTAATTACCTGCAGACACAGTTTTCTGAAACGTTATGTCAAAGTTTCTGGCTGCATACTTTACAAAGGTATTAAAGCTGAATATGTGTTTAGTTTATAGTTTTAAAAGATTCATATGTCACTGAGGAAAAAAGAGCTCTCAGGTAAAAGCCAAATTTCACTGAACTTAACTGATCAGACACACTTCAAAATTAGACTAGCTCCATGCTTAAAATCTACCCAGAAAAGATAAAAATAGTCATGCCCAGTGGGCTTTTCAAGCCTGTAGAAAGTGTTTTGTAGTTGGTACAATACCCCAGCCAACGTGTGACCACAGACTATGCAATGGCAACACAGAGTTTGCCCAAATTCCCTGGTAAATCAGCATTGCCTGTAAAGAGGAGTGGGTTGCTGACAGGGAGACAGGACACTCCCGGCTCTTTCAGCCCAATGCTGCTGAGGACTGCCCAGTGGATGCACTGCTTGGGGCACAGGCATCAGCACTGTAACAAAGAATTTACCGACACAACTTGGCTCCTGAAGTGGTGCTGTGCACACTTTAAATCTTCCCTCAGAGAGGAATCTTCAGTGCGTCCCTTAAGTCAGTTTTTGTATCTAGAACAAATATTTCCAGTTCTGTGTATGTAGTTCTGTGTATGTACCCTTTATGAAATGGAAAGAATCTATTCCACTTCATTAACAAGGAAGAATCTGTTCCATATATAAAAGTACTGCTTTACAGCTGTCTTTATTTGCACTTCAAAGAAAAAAAAAAGAAAAAAAACCAAAAAACAAACAAGAAACTACAAGAAAGAAAAAACCTCTTAGTTTGAATTTAGTCTGATTGTTCTTAAACGATTGTTAAATTTCCCTGCTTTTCTTATCTTTTTTTTTTTACTTTTTCTTTCTTAACTAAAGTTAAAAAGCTGAAGGTTAGGGCACTGAGGGTTGTTTGCTTTTTATTTTTTTTTCCTTCACAGTAGCTGTATTTACAAGTTTGTACAAATTGCTACTTGGGTCTTAGATGAGACTATTCATTTTAGCTTTCTGTTGTACAAAGCTGAACTAATTTCCAAAGGATTTTTAACTGCTGATATCTTATATGCCCAAAATAGAATCAGATGTAGCCTTATACTATTATTGTCACATTTAAAAGACTAATGCACTTTTTCAGGTGTTCTCACTTCAGTTATTTTCATCTTTTCAAGAGTATGCACCCCTCTTTCCTTGGAGTGGTTGTTAATGCAGTATAAAGTTTACCTAACTTGAACTTAGTCTTAAAATAGCTGTGCATGCAAAATTATATTTCAATTATACAGACAAAAAAGTTCCAGGACACAAACAGAATTAAGAACAACCTAAAAAAGGTTTATCTGTTACACCAGCACTTTGTATTAGATGCAAGGAAAGGGTAAAGGATAGATGAGTGTCCACCTTTTGCCTGGCTTTTTTTGTCACTTAACAAAGTCCTACAAGGACTTTGACACCTGCCAAAGGTACAGGACAAATTGCTTGTTTCCAGCAGGGCACTGGGGTGGCAGCACAAAGAGCAACCACCTTGTGGTTGCAGCCCAGAGTGCCAGTCCAGTGCAAAATCAGTCGCTTTGGTTACTTCTGACCTGAGTTAGTTAAATTCATTCCCAGATCAGTCTTTTCAAAGAAAGAACTAGAGCCTTTTTTGTCTCTTCAAAAGTATAAAGCACATAGAGGAAAAGTTAAACAAACATATGTGCCCAGAGTTTAGCATCTGCACATTTTTTGGCACATCATGCAAGAATCCCTCCTTCCAGTTCATTTTAGCAGTGCCACAAGAAGGCAACCTGCTTCCCATTCTGTTGGGTATCAGTGCTACTTGTCTGCTTTTGCTGAGACATCATGGGCAAGTTCTTGCCATTTTCTTCTTTTTCCTTCTTTAGTGCTCTCCAGCCTGGGAAAGATGAATGTTGCCACCCTTGCTGGAGCCAGGCAGAGGGTATTCCCCTTTTGGAAACACTCTCCCGTCCATTGTTTTCACAAGGAGCCTTATCTTTCTTTTTGTCTTGTTTCCTGTTGGGGTTCCACCTTTGCAGTCTCCTTTGATTTAATTCCAGCAATTCAAGAGGATTAATATTAGCCAGATAGATTTAGGTGCATATAATATTTATATATTACATACACACACCCCACCCCTCCAGTTTTCCAGTTCTCCATGATAGAGCTTTTTCTGTACTGAATGTAAATCTCCTTTGTATCCCTCAGATTCTCATGCTAAAGTGTAAAATCCACTTCATCATTTGATTGTGTGTGAATGTAGCACTGAAGTACTATTTTTCTGCTTTTTGTAGTTGGGACCTCTCAGAGCATCGCACAGAGGCTGAAGTAGTAGAGGCCGAGTAGATGCACTTTCATAAATAAAGGCAATACCATGGATAACTTTGGAGTAGTTGAGTGTATAAAAACCCCACAGTGTCTTTTATAATACAGGAAAGCTATTTAATATATTCCTGTTGATCGAAGACAGAATAAGTTCTTAATGAGGTTATACACTATTTTGTCACTTTACATTAGAGGTAAATGCACTGCTATGCAGCAAGAAATGTACCACAGAATATAAAACTCCATAAAATATATCTTACATTTTTTTAACATCTATTTGTCTTTATGTCAATTCAATGCTGGAATCATTTGTAGAATAAATCTAATCAGTCTGAGTTCATGCCATGAATCCGAAAAATTATGTGACCTTTTCAAATGTACTAGTGGGTAGATCCTCCTCCTCCCAAAGCAACCTTTTGATATATGCAAAAGTACCTCTCCTGGCCCACCTGCTGCTTGGAACTAAATTGAGTCTGTGGCTTTTTTAGACATTGGCCTAAACTGATTAAGCTGTGCTGTTCCTGAGAGACTTTCTACATTATCTGCTTAATCAGTAATTGGTTGGAGTATGACTGGGTGGAAATCAGCAGCCGACTTCCTGCATCCACGAGGGTGGCAGCCGCAGCTGAGATGAGGAGCATTTGCTTTCCAGGCACAGGAGCGTTCAGCTTCTTTGGAGCAGCGTCCTTCAAAGAAGTTGCTTATGTAGCATTTTGTTTCCAGTCTTCCCAGGAATGCATCTTTTTGGCTGTTAATCTTATGCTCCTTCTATTGGGATAAAATGAGTTTACCATCTAGCTGTGAGCACCTGACTCTGGAGAAAGTGGCTAGATTCCGGAGTGCTTACATTCATGGATCGCCTTATGCTATTAACAAGCCAATTGATATTAAACAGCAAAGGAGATGGTATGAGACTTTATTATTCTTCAGCAAAGTGTTTGCATTATCTACAGCTTGCTTTAAACCTTCTGTGCTTGTGCGTAGAGAAAGGGGGAGAAGGGATGTGCTATAAAAAAACATTTCACTCTGTTTGTATTCACTATTGAATCATGGAAGAGAAGTGTAATGAAAAAAGGAAAAAATACAATACCAGGTAACAGCAATAAATACAGCAGCAAAGTTGTATTTGTTGTACAGAAAGATATGGACAGCATTATTTACTGTTTGGACAGGACAGTATGGTATATATGTGCAGTTACAAATAATTAGACAAATTTTCAGGGAAGAAATGTTACTTAATTTTTTAATATTAGTAAACTAGGGCTATTGTCTCTAAATTTCAAGCAAAATATTTACTGGGAGTTTGATTAGTCACAAATAATTTCTTAATCCTATTTGTCAAATGTTATGCATTGCATGCAATATTTTCTGTCTTTTTGTCTGGAATATATTTGTTTCATATTTTATCAAAATAGCTGAAACAGCCTTTTGCATATTGTTCAGTGTAGCAGAATTCCTTTCTCTTCAGTTTTATCAAACTGTGCCATGAAGAGAAACTTCCTTCATGACTGGAATTGAAAGACTTACTGAGACTACTTGTATAAAAGGAAATCAATCTCCCTTAATTTTGTCCTTGTGGAAAAAAACAGAAGTAAAGTTCCATGTGGGATCAAAGAATTGCTGAAAACTGGTTAGTGTTCTTTTTTGAGTAAAAGGTAAACTAGTGAGTTTCTAAAAAAAAAGTTACCTTAAGAAAAATGATCTCCTATTCCAGCTGCCTTCCCAAAGTAGTTTTAGGTTAAATCAATATTTATAATCTGAAGTCCTTCATGTGCTTATATGGTACATAATACTTTTATTGAAATGACAAGGTAGATTTTAAATAGAAAAATCTGAACTTTAACATGAAGAATGAAAAATCTAATGTGAAAACTTCAACAAAAACCTTTCTTCAGTTTCCAAAAAAAATTATGCATTGCCACAATATTTCTGATAATGTAATTTAAAACTAATACTCTGTTAAAAAATGTGATTGAACTAATAAGGAAATTTTGAGTACGGTTTCAGGAAAACTTCCTATTTTAACATGTTAGGGAATTGCTTTATGGATTTAATGTAAGATGCTTGGAGAGATCCCTGATTTTTCTACAATATCTGCTTTCCTCCTGAATATGCTGTTAATTGTTCAGAGTTTGAAAAATCAGTCTAATACATAACTTCTTCCAAGATTATATTTCCCTGTCCTGAGGTAGTATCAGGCTATATTAAAGCTTGAAATTTTTTTTTTTTTTTTTTGGTATTAGAGGGACATATTGCTCTGTTCTGTAAATGATTTGCCACCATGTAGACTCCTCTTTTTGGTGAGTACACAACAATATAACTTCATCAGAGCTGGTATATTGGGGAGGAAAAAAAACAAACAGTGAAATTCAAATGCTTTTGTACAAATTCATAACTTGATTTTACCACCAGTGTTTCATTTGTGGGTGTAAGCCAGAGAAATTTCCTCCTTTATACTGTCTTAACAATGGGGAGTGTATTCCAGTCTCTGCTATCTTTGAAGAACATGGGTGCTGATGATAATGTCTGCTGAATACAATGTGATACATCTGTCGGTCTCCATCTCCAAGGCCTTTCTAAGGCATCAAACTAATCTGAGTCCACCATACCACTGCCTTTCAGAAAGGAGATTCTCTCTTGTTAGTAACTATTCTAGTAAAGATTTTAAACTCTTTTGTAGTTGATGTAACACTTTAGTCTCAGGGTTTTCATAAAAGAGATTGATGCATTGTGTGACTTCACATTCATCTCCTTTCTTTTATGCAAGTTCAAACCCAAAACAGTTAAAAACCCAATAATTAAAAGTAGTATGAGGAATTGAAGATCTTCCACACACGAAGCAAATTCATAGCTCTTTACCTGCTGTTTCACTTTCTTTAGAAAACTTGTGCAGGCAGCAGTGCAATATTGTACTCCATGCAGCTGGAACTCCTTGCTGTCTTCAGGGAGAAGAAGAAGTGCTATGCACAAATTAATTTAAAATATACACAAAATGTTCATGCATCATATTTTTCAGGGCACTAATTTAAGGCAGGACTTGAAAAAAATAGTAGGTAAAGGATTTAAATGCAGAATATAATTATTAGTTTTGTGGTGCCAAGTGTTATTTAGGAGCTCTTGGGAGAGTAGAACTCACAATTAAAGTATTTAAAAGGATTAAGGTTAATGGCAGTATTCATACAGTGGAAATGAAAGAAATTATTGGAACTTCAGAGCCAGAACCTGAATTAGACAGCGCAATATTTAAGATGACTGTGTCACTAAGAAAACTCCTACCTCCTAATACACTGAGTGTGGATTTGCAACGAGTCTGTTCATGGCTGATAGAAGAAAATACAGATATAACTGTCTGGATGGAAGGAATTGGGTAATGTTTGTTTATTTTTGCTTTTGGTAAGTGTATGAGATCTGAGAGTTTCTCTCAAAGGTCGCACTATTTTTGTTACTTAACATGCAAGAAGTCTCTCAGCTGACTTGGGTTTTGTCATCAATGCAAAAAAGTATCAAGGTTTGGGGAAGAAACTGCATCTTTTATAACCAGATACTCACAGAAGGTGCCAGGTAGATATATCGAGGTTGTGGAGTTAGGACTGTGAATTGTTTTGATAACTGCAGGTTTCTTTTTAGAGAAAAAAACTAGCATCCATATGTGCACATGTAAATATTCTATGTACACACACACACATATATATTAATTCTGAAATGCTGTCATGCTTGTTTTCATGGCTGTTCTTAAAACTGAGACAAGCATTTTTATATTTTAATAGTGATATTTTAATATTTCCCAGTGTTTCTTCAAAGTGAAAAACTTTACAGAATTGCATGACACCAAATTGTTTGGAGATTTTCAAACTGATCATTCCATTTTGTCTTTAAGAAGAAATGTGTCAAATTTCTGTTTCAAAGGAGATTTTGGGGTTTAGATTTTTATATCATGAGGCTTCCAAACCCTAATAGGAAAAACTAAAAAAAAAGAAACATTTCCGATTTGTAATAACAAATACATTTAAATTAACCTGAAATGCAAGCCTTTTAAAATTTTGGGGCACTTTCATTTTCCATTTAACATTAGGATTCTGTTCTGGAATAGAATGAAATTTCAGAATCACAATACTAATGGTCAAAGCAAGAAGACCGTTTCTTATATAGGCCTGCATCTGAGTACAAATAGGGTTTTTTTGTTAAACCCCCAAGCTAGTCATCATTTTATAATGGTATCCATGGAAGTGTTTCAATTGCAATGACACAGTGGTGGGAATTAGGACTTGGACTAATTACTTGTACCTTCATGTCTATAAAAACAAAACAAAACAACACAATCAGTGAGCTTCAATATATGGCAAATCATCTTGCAAAGCACATTATGTTTCAAGAAGGAATTGATTTGATTGGAAACTAATTGATGGGGAAAAAAGTTATTTATTTTAATTGAGATATAAAGGAAGCCCTGCTTTTTCTTCTATTGAAAAAAAGAATAAAAAGGGAAAATATATCCAATGTGCAGGGAGAAACTTTCTTTTCTTAAATACAGTATATAGAATCATAGAATGTTTGGGGTTGGAAGGGACCCTTAGAGATCATCTAGTCTAACTCCCCTGCAGTGAGCAGGGACACCGTTAACTAGATCAGGTTGCTCAGAGCCCCGTCCAACCTGGCCTTG
>BOSO01021009.1:0-31294 GCA_018403395.1 Gorsachius goisagi | reverse complement strand
CAATCAGAACTTGGCCATTGATGGATTTGGTAGGTGTTGTGCAACGTTACGTGCCCTTAGGATTTGTGTGTCTGTGCTGTGAGCGGTGGGTGCCTGGGGACAGTGCAGCTGTACACATGCCACCGTGTTCTGGTGAGACCATCAAGCAAGCTTTTCTTCCCCAGCTTGCTGGGCTGGCTTACCATGCCGAGGTGGCAGCGTGGCCTCCACACAGTCACTGCTGGGATTCCAGCAGCCTCTGTCAACGTGTTTGGCTGGTTAGAGTTGATGTGCAAATTTGAAAACTGATTGTGGTCCTCCCGGAGAAGAGGCAGGCTGAAATCTACATCCACCTACTGTGTTTTCTGACACCTCTTCTGGCAGGCTCCAGATCTGTTAAAGGACCTTTTCTCACACTGATCCTGAGGGTGATCCCTCTTGCCCCCTTGTTTATTCTGGTTTGCTGTCACTCCCTCATCTCTCCACCAGGCGCATGTGAGGGGACATTAGCCTGCTCCACCTGCCACCTCATCTTTGAGAAGGACACCTTCCAAAAGCTGGGTGCCATCTCGGATGAAGAGCTGGACATGCTGGACTTGGCGTATGGACTCACTGAGACGTAAGCCCCCCCCGCCGATGGCAGCAGGTTCTCGCGCCTCCCAGGCCAATTCTCAGCACCTGGGACCTGTTTCCAATCCTGACTCCGTGTTACGGTTGTGCCTCCCGAGCCGCTTCCTCCTGGGGCGCGGGAGACCTTCGGCGGGACCTTGAGTGGAAACCCCGCCTGGAGCAGACGTCCCGGCGTGGGCGGGGAATTTCTGCCTTTACTGGGGGAGCAGATGAGCCTCACTGAATGTTTTCTTCTCAGGTCTCGCCTTGGCTGCCAGGTGTGCATTAAGAAGTCGATGGATGGTCTGACAGTGCGGGTGCCCATGGATGTGTCGGACGTCAGGAGGCAGCTGGAGGTTGGAAAGCAAAGCAAGCAGTAACTGGGAACGACTCCTGCACAACTCGCATCCTCCGTTAGGTGCGGGGGGGCGCTTGGCTCTTGGCTAACGCTGCTGCTTCCTGCGGCTGCCTTGCAGTAGAGCACAGAGGTCTGATGCCGTATAAATGCCTCTTTGGCAAATCTCTTGTTTAAACAAAGCTTAACGCTAGGCTCTTTGGTAGATGTTTTAAGTGAAGTGCTCAAGTGCTCTGCTGAACGCAACTGGACTAAAGCGTACGCCTTTACATCCCCCCAGGCAGGTGACAGTAAACATCTGTGCTGTGTGTGACTTGCCCTGTCCTTCGAAATTTAAGGAATTCTGCTATTCTAAGTAACTGCTGGGAGTTTTGCAAGGCTTGGCTTTTTAACTGTAGAGCAGATTTCTCCCAATTTGGGAAGCTTAAGAAGAGATCGCTGTTCTGAATACAAGACTGTGTGCTGAGTGGCTTGATGATAGAGGCTGAGTTTGGTTAGCAGGACTGACTGAGAACCATCTGAGTGCTGACCTTTCCTATAGGAGGGAACCACTTCCTATGAATTTGAGATGTTAGGTCACTGAACTGTTACGTGCCATGGTCTGCTACTTTCTCCAGATATTACATTTTCCCATTGCTGTGCTACCACATATGTGAAATAAAATTCTAATAATCAGGCTTTTAAACCTGAGATGCACTTTTCTGATAACACGACCCTGGTTGGAATAGAATGAGTTCAATGGAAATGTAGGCATGACATCCCGTTGTCCCAGTTTGCCTGGCTGTATTTTCCCTTTGAGCAAATGTCGAACTTGCCATCTAAATGTCATGGAGAACCTATGGTCTGTAGCAGACTTTAACAGCGTTCTGCACAGAAACCTTTCCGATGGATGCAGTTAAAACCCAGACTATGTTGAACAACCAATTTTGACCAACACGTTACTGTTCTTAGGGAAGGTATCAACCCCATAAAAGATGTATACATTTAAAAAATGCTTATTTTATATTAGAGCAGTCACAGTTTTATGTGACATGAATTGCAGCGGTTTGGTCGGGGGGGCAGGACACACTGCCCTGTCTGGGAGGCCAGGAACGCTCTGTGCCTGTCCCAGCCCCTTCCCGCTGGCTCTGAATCCCATGTGAAAACCCCTTTGCACACCCAAGTTGGATCAGTCGGAGGAGCGTGTGGCACTTGTGCTCAAAGGTATTTAAGGAGGAGTGACAGCCACTAGGAGTAGGGCACAGAGGGAGCGTGCCCAAAAGGAGGGGTGGGAATTGGCGTGGGAGGGGGGAGTGGAGGAGGCAGGTGGAAAGGGACGGTGTTGGTGGCCCAGCTTGATAAGTGGTGGTGGAAGGAGGTGCTCTATCCCAGAGGAGGGGTACCTCTGAGGGGAATGTAGCCCACAGACGGCCCACGCTGGAGCAGGGACAGCCCTGAGGAACCACAGCCCAGGGGCGACCCACACCAGAGCGGGGACACCCTGGGGGACTTGCAGCCCCTGGAGGATCAACACTTGAGCAAAGGTAACAACTAAGAAACCAGGGGCACTGGAAGTAAATGAGTAAGAAGCCAGGACTGGCAGAAAGAAACTGTACCCTGACCTCCTGTGCCACCTCTTGCCTTGCTGAGGGGGTTGGGAGGGACGGGGGACGTTGAGGCAATGAAGTGGGGTGGGGGAGAGCTGGGTTTGCCTGAAGCTGAGCTTGTGGAAGGGTGAGGAAAAGTGTGTCCCTGTTTGTTTATTTTTTGTCACCTTTTTCCCCCTCTCAGTACCTGAATCAGTAATTAAAAGCTTATGCTAGTTGGCAACAAATGAAGTAGTATTTCCCCCGTTGAGATGTTTCAGCCTGTGACAACAGTCCCCGATTGGATAGGTGAAAACCAAATTTTGTATATAGAGAGGAGTAACGTCTTTCATGAGAGCGAATGCTGGAGCCTGGGGGCAGAGGAGGGCAGACACTTTGGGGCACGCAAGCGCTGCTTCAGATTCGCTGCGGGAGCGGGGGAGTGCGGGTTCGAGCGCCCGGGAGCGAAGTGGGGGCAGGAGCTCGGCAAGTCTGGGGCCGCCTCCTGGAGTTCCCCCCCCACCCCCGGTTCTGACCGATGTTTGTGTTGGGGTCGCAACCCAGGGTCCCCCGGGGGGGGGGGGGGCAGCAAAAGCAAACCGCGGGCTCCAGCGGTGCCGCCAGGTGGCGCTCACGGCGCAGCCGCAGCTCCGTGCTGTCCCCGGCGGCGTCCCCGTGCTGTCCCCGGCGCCCCCCGCCCCCCGGGAGCCCCGAGCCGCTCGGTGCCGCCTGGCTGCGGGGTGCGGGGCCCAGCCCTGCCCCTTGGCATGGCGCTGCGGAGCTCGGGGGCAGGGCCCGAGGGTGACACCCGGTAGCGCCCCCGTTGCAGGCTCCGCCAGCCTCTACGGTCCGTCACGGTCCATCGTGCAAAACTCGGTACGAAATTTTACCCAGGGAAAGTGGGAGGCGGCCCCACCTCCCGGGGGGTGTGGGGGGGCGCTGGTGGTGGGCCAGAACCGCTTGCTGCAGCAGCAGAATGCAGCAGGGTGGCTTTTTGCAGGGTCCCAGTCTCATTTTGGGACCAGGGCTGTGGTGCAGTGCTGGGGATTCGGGGGCTCTTGAGGGGCGTTTCACATGAGCCAGCGCGAGGCCAAACCGTCCCCAGGGCAGCCCCTTGCTGGGATGTGCCTGCGAAAGCTCCCCCGGCGTGTGCCTGTTTCTCCCAAACCTCTTCTCCTCGACTTGCCCCGGGTTTACTGTAATAGAGCAAAGAGAATAAAAACGGATTAAATGAAAGTAGTAAAGCCACCACCTTCAGTACCGGTTCATGTCACTCCCGCTCCTGATGCTGCCGCTGTCCCTTTTGCGAAGCAGAGGCCACCTGGAGCTCTGCGGTCCCACTCCTCGCCCCCTCCTGTCGGTGACTTTGGAGCTGGAGCGCAGGTCGCTGCCGCAAGCCGTCGGCGCTCTGCGCACAGGCGTGAGGCCGCGGGATGGCGAGGGAGGGGATGGCTGCCGGCTCGAAAGGGTTGAGCGACTGCCACGTCCCTCTCCTGAGCGTGGGTGACCTTTGAAGAACAAGTTTCTAGGACAGGCTGTTTGCTTTGCTGTGCCGGTAGCCAAAGTAGCCCATCCTACTCTGGGGCAAGGCTGGCTGTCCCGCAAGGGTGCCAGGGGACAGCAGAGAGGACGCTGCACAAAGGAGCTACTGCAAGGGATGGGGGATGTGTCTCGGGAGGCTGGCGTTCCTGACTCTGCTGGGATGTCAGAAATGGGGCCGAGACAGCTGAAATGAGCCACAGCTGCCCTGGGCGCGTCCATCAGTGTTTCTGTCCGCCTGCAGGCGTAGGGAGCGACTCATACGTGCCAAGCAGCATCAAGAAGGGGCTGCAGCACGTGAGTCGTCGGCTCGTCAAGGCAGGTGAGCTGGGCTTGTCTGGCCTTGGTCCATACCGGGTCATGAAGCTCCTCACTTCCCGGGTGGCAACCACACGACACATCTTCCCGAGTGGCCGTGTCCAGTGGGGCACCAAGCAGGGCTCTCAGTACATGTCAGGGCAACTTTGGACTAAATCTCTCCTTTTGATCCGAAAAAGGGCAGAGAAAGAGGAGGGAAACCTATTTGCGTCCACGGGGTACGTTAAGGGAAAATGTGGCCTTTCGGGGCAGAAAGCCAACTGTCTGTGTGCTTCGTATGAGCAAGCTGGGTGCTGTGGCACTTTTTCAAGACTGCTTGGTGACTTCCAAATACATCTGTGTGCCTCAGGGAGGGGCACATCCCCCTTGGGAGTTTCGAGAAAGGAATTTTGGTAGCAGTTGGATATAATACATAACAGGAAAATGGCATCCGGCAGCACCCTGAGGCATCAGCGGTCACGTTCTGGGTAGGTGCACATCAGTCTCGGGGCGATGGCTGTGGGGATGGGGTACTCCCCCACTGAGGACAGGGGCCCTTATTTGCAGTTTTTGCGATTGTCTTCCTTGGACCTCCCGGGAGCGCTGGTCCAGAGACTCCACCACATGACTGGAGATGAATGAAACGCATTTTTGCAAGGCAGGCAAAGCTCCAACAGTTGCACCTTCCCTCTTTGCAGGAAGGTGAAGAGCGTTCCTCTGCATCCTTAGCTTGACTTGCCAGCGCAGCCTTCCCCTCCGTGCCGCCCGCGCCGGTGGGCGCGCTGACAGCGAGGCCGCAGCTGCTGGGGGCGTGCGGGTGAATCGGCCCCAGGCGGCACGGTGACCTGGGCGTCTGCTGCCAGGGGCTGACCGGGAAGCAGGGTGCTCTCACAAGAATTAAGTCAGAATTTGTATTTTGGGCAATTTACACTTGTGGCCTGGCGCTCCCTGGGATTAAAAGCAGTGGTTGGGCATTATTGTTCAGCAGAATCCAGGAGCTCCAGGACCTTTATGTCCTCATGGTACAGCCCTGTGGGGACTACGGCCAGGAGTCCGGGGGGGGTTTAGAGATGGGGCGTTACATTAGGGCACTTACCTGTTCCTTAACTATGCTTGAGCGTGACGGATGGTGGCACAGCTCACAGTTTTCATGGTCTGCTATCCCTAGGACATCTCTAATTTGCTGCGTGTATTTTGAAGGCCTGGAAGAAAGTGGAACAACTCTGCTAACTGAACGGATGTAGGATTGGGTGCCAAAATGTGAGGAGCACGTTGGTCTCCAGCAAACTGGGCTCTCGGAATTGCATTCTTGCCTGGGCCGATGGAAGGGCGTGCTGCAGGGTCCCACGCTCGGGCACAGCGTACACAGCAGGCAGGCAGGGTCCCTGTGCCCTCGGGGGGGCCAAGGTTCCCTCTGCCATGTGTAGCACCCTGCCTCGGCCGTGCAGCCACACGCTCCTAAAGGGACCAGTGGTTTGTGCTGTCTTTTCTGATAGGTTTCGGAGGATTTTATTTTGGTTTAAATGAAGAAAAAATTATTAATAGAGAGCTGGGTTAGAGCAAGCACCCAGGGAAACGCGCCCATATTAGGCAGCCTAAGATGAGAAGAGGAAAATTCGCTTTGCCCTGCCTCCCTCAGGCTTTCTATAAACAAATCTCACTTGCTCGTAATTCTTCTAGGTGACGCAAATCATGAGCTCTTACTCTGCATTTGGTCCAGGTCCCCCTTGCTTGAACTGAGTCCGCCCGGCCACTGGGCCAGTTTACGATCCATTAGTGTATTTAGAACACAGAATCATCTCTCTTCCAAGTACAGACAGACTTTCCTCGTAATATTTAGTGCCATTTCATCTTCCTGAAAAGACACAAACAAGAGTAACGCCGAGCTGGTTTGCTGGCGGGGGGCCCCTCCGCAGCACGGCCAGCCTCGCAGATCTGGGGTGGGACGCACGTGGGGCTCGCGGCACGGGTCGGTGTTTTGCACCCACTGCCCCCCGGCGCAGAAGAGAGGGAAGTCAGGGCAAAGGAACACAGGCGCCCACTGCACCACAAAGACAAACAAACTGGTGTGGCTTTTATTGACATAGTTACAACTGTAGCTCTGGAAAAAAGATTGTGAATGCCTCGTCAGTGTGGACGTGTGAGTGGTGTTGTACTGCAATTATATACACCTCTTGTCATCCAGGGGCCACCAGGGTGCTCTGGGACACACAGGGCCACATCTGAGGATTAAACACCCTGCATATATCAAATCAAACTCTATACACCTTGGGAAGTGGGCGCTGGGCTTCCCCCGCTCTCCTCTACCCCAGTATTTGCTGGTGTGACTTTGGAGCGCCGGGCCAGCGTCCTGGCACCGTCACAGGCACCTGGCAGGTGAGTGGGGGGCATCCGATCACTTTACAGAGGTGGCTTCCCCTTCTGTGCAAGGACTGAACCACGGCAGGTTATTACCATATTGGCAGCTATTAGCGGCCACGCAGCAGCTTGCAGGGGGCACTTTGCAGGGACCCCCTTTCAATCGGTGGGATTCGTGCATGTCTCTTGTCCTTCACCCACTCACTGTTAATAGAGTAGAAGGAGTGTGTCTCCCTCTGAGAGAAACCACCTTAGGAACCTCTCACATAACTTTCAAATGAACCATCCCGAACCTTTGAGACTTTTCCCATCCTTTTCTTAACGCATTCTTGACAACTTCCACAACTCCTTGGCCTCATGCTACAGCCAAATCCTGCTTAAGTCCCTCTCAGTACAACTAGGAATTTGGTTAGTTGCCCCCTCCACAATGCCTCTGGGAAGGGCCTTCTGAACTGTCACCATCACTTACAGAAATAGGACGTCACCTTTTACTAGGACTAAAAGGACCAGCTACTCCCAGAGGACACTGGAGGAGACAAATGGTCATAGCCCTGCCAAAATGACAGTGCTAAACCCCTGTATGGTAACTGTGGTTCTGTCAAACACTGGCTTGGCGGGGGGTATGAGACGAGAGAATCAATGCACAATTAACTGGGGGGGGGGGGGGAAGCAATCTTGGGGTTAACATGTTACATATGCTGTCTGTCAGTGAAAGCTGGGCTTTGGGCGCCGGGCTCTGGCTGGCGTTCCTGGAACCCAGCCTCCAGCAGTAAGGGACGCAGACGGTGAGCGAGACCAGCGGGACGACGAGCGGAGAGAGGCAGCAGTGATTTCTGGGACGGAGAGGCAGAGGATCTCCCTTTGGATGAGCGGTGGTGATTAACAGTGAATAGTGGAGGATTTTGTGCAAGCGTAAAGATTTTTTAGCTAATTGTGATGGAGCATTAGCTGTCCCACTTCTCCGGTCAGCCACACACAGCAGTAGCTGACTGGAGAAAATAAACCAGAGCTTCTCCTTCCCTGCTTTAAAAAGAAATGGAGTCAGAGTCAGCTAATTCAGGGACAGGGAGAGGCTGGTGGCATTGAGCCTGCTAGACACCCAGCCAGTGAAGTGTCTTCCATAGAAAAAGGGTGTAAGGAAAAAACAAGAACAACCATCATCCCCCCCCCCCCCCCCCAGCCCAAATGAATGTTAAACCCCAATGTTACATACAAATCAGTGTCACTTTACACTTACTGCCCCATGCAGCCTGCTAAATTCTTCACACCCTGATCATATCTTACAGAATATTTGCTGCTGCACATCATACACAAAAAATACTCAGTTCTTCCACCTCCATCGCCCTAGACAAACGTCTCTTTTGCAAAGGCCATGGCATCACACTCCTCTGTGGCCACCTCGGGCCGTGGCTGGCTCCTGAGCCACTCTGCTCTGCTCCGAAGGAGTTCCTTCTCCACCGCTGCCGCCTCAGCCGTGGGACAGGTCTTGGTCTCATCGTGCTTGAAATAGTCCCTGACAGTGTTTCGAATGGAGGCAGGGAGGATGATGCGGATGGTGTGGCTGAACGTGTTGAAGCCCTTGCTCGGGGTCGGCGCCTGCACCCTTTCCGCTGGCTTGCTCTCCAGCTCTGCGGGAGTGGGGGCACTTTGGGGGCTCCCGTTGTGCTCTGCCTGCAGGGACGGGAGCATTGGGTCATGGTGGTAGCGCCTGGAGATGGACTGCAGGACAAGGGGGGTATTCTGCCCATAGAACACTGTCTGGGGGATATGGGCGCTCACAGCCTGCAAGCTCTGGCACAGGCTTTGCTCACTGCTGCCGCTGGTGTTTGCCCCGCAGCGCTCCCCTTCCTCCTCCACTGGAGACCCCCAAGCGCTTTTGTTATTTGGGGCCACGTAAAAAGTTATCTTGGTGCGCTTCAGGCTTTCCTGGCTTGGAGGGCAGGCATCAATGCTTTTGATTTCTATGTTCTTCGCCGCCGACTCCCTGTGCTGCTGGTGGCTGATCCGTGGGGATTTCTCGCCGCCTGGGCTGGCAGCTGGGAGCTCAGGGCTCTGTTCAAACTCTTTGGTACAATCCTGGCTCCTGAGCCCTGGGCCAGGGCCCCCTGCACGACTCGGCTGCCTCTCCTCTTCTTCCCAGTCGATGTCAGGCAGGGGGCTTTCCACGGCAGCTCCGCTGGTGGATGGGAAACTTTTCCTCTCTCCAAAGCAATGACTGCTCTCTGCAGCCTTGGGCTCACGCTCATGGCAACTGTCCAGGCCACACGGATGTAAAGGCACAGGAGATGTGAAGGACTTGTGCCACTCCTTCGAGGACCTCTTGGCAACCTTGGGGGACACAGCATGAAGCCTGGCAGAGGTGCCGAACATGAACGGCAGGGATGAGACATCCGTGGGACTAATGGCTGATGACTCCGAGCAGTAGGAGAAAGCACTGTCTAAGGAGCTGAGTGAGGAGGCAGACGGGGAGGTGGTGGTAGAGGACAGGCTAGAGAAGCTGGACCTGTTGGACGCGCTGGATTTCTGAAGGCTGCGCTGCTTCACCCTGGAGCTGGTCTGAGGTGACTGCCACAAGTTCTGCCTGGCCTTATTGCCCCCGGGGCCCAGGCCTTCATCAATCAGCTTCTGGCTCTCCACCTGCAGCTGCTTGAGCCTGTGGATGTAGTCCGTATGGCTGTGCATGATGGTGGCATCGCAGCTGGACTGGCGGGCCACCGGCTCGTGGCTCTGGGCGGGAAGCCGGGAGCTGAGGCAGACGCTGGGCTCTGACGAGCACCGGTCCCTGGCCGGGCTGAGGGAGCGTATCGAGCCGATGGAGCAGAAGGAGCCCTCCTCTTCCAGGAGGTTGTAGCTGTCTGCACTGGTGTTCTTCCCGGCTTTGCTTTGGTAGCAGGCTGTGATCTCGCTGAATAAGTCCCAGTCTTCCTGATCCTCGTCGAGTAACAAGCTGCCGCATGGTTCAAAAATGGCATCTGTTTCAGGTACCAGGTTGTGCTTTGGTCCTTCTGGGTCACAAGGAGAAAATTCCAGCTCATCAGAGGAATCATCATGCTGAGCCAAGCCTATGCCTGGGACAGAGAGTACAAATGAGTTTGTTGCCTCTGTCTCCTAACCCCGTGTAGTACCTTACAACCAAGGCAGGGAAATATTATCAAGTCCATGGAAAAGCAAAGACGAGCCGTTATTTTCACAGGGACCAGAGCAGGACTGGGAACATCAAAAATTCTGCCTTGCTGACCTGAGCTGTCACCACTGGCCTGTGTTCATAGGACAGATAACTGAGACAACTCCATCTCCTTCCATTCAACCATTTGGTTTAGCTTTACTGAACTAATCTGGAAGAAAAGACTGCTGGGACATTGCATTGCTTAGGCTACCCTAAAATCTTGTGATGGCTGGAATGGGCTGAACAGCAACCACAGAGCAGGACAACCTTCCTCAGGGATGCATTTGGGGCGAAGCACCCCAGCCCTCTCCTTTGCCCTCGGTTCCTGCCTATGCCTGACAGGCGAAGGGAAAACCAAACCCAACTGCTTCTCCGTGCTTTTCCTTGGAAGAGACGTGAAGGGCAAGCAAAATCTTTTGCATGAGGCGTTTACCTATTACAAGACTTGAAATGTTTCTGGAAGACAGAGTGCCACCAACTTACCCAGAGATTCCTCTGAGGTTTTGGACTTCTTTTTGTCTGGTCTTTGAAATAAGGACGCAATGTCACCTCCAAAAATCTCTCCTGAGTTTTCAATCAGGAACTGCACTAACAAGGCCACCTGGCAAAGATGAATTTACAGAGTCAGTTCCGTGAAAATACAGCCACCTGTATAAAGCAAGTCAGATCAGTCCCAGAATGTTCCTTCTCCTTTGACAAAGATGTCGTTTCCTACAGAACCTTTTGCTCATGAAGCTGTTAAGACCCTTGCAATGCGTCCTATGAGCTACACCCGGGGCAGGAACGCGAGCCACATGAACTGACACAGTGAGCCGGGTACGGCACCCTCTACACTTTCCTTACTATTGGTAACACCTTGAAAGCTACAAGCAAGCACGCCTCCCCTCCGACGCAGGGTCATGTCCATCGCTCACTTTGCAGGGTGGCTTTGGACCCAGCTGAAGTGGCAGCGTCTAACGTCAGCTGCTCCGTCTTTCCCGTGCTTGCCTGACCATGCAGGGAGTTCATCTGGCAAAGCAACCCCAGCTTCCCTTTCCCCCTGGATAGACCAAGTGGCTAAATTCCCCCGCCAGCACGGGCACAGGGGCACAGGGGAAAGGACGAAGCCCGGATGCCACTCAGCCAGCACGGTCACTGATCCCAACCCGTGAAAGATTACCTTCTTTGTAGACCTGCTCTCCTCCTCAGGCCCAGTGGGACTTGGCAGCCACAGCATATTGGGTGCTATGCAAAGAGCCAGGTTAAAGGCATTCATCTGATTCACGCCAGAATTCTGCTCAATATGATGGAGGACTCCAAAGAGGTGTCTGAGTAAGATGAGGTTGGCCTCCGGAAGCTGGTTGACTAGACTATTCAGGGAGAGGGAAGAAAGGAAAACGGTGCTGTTCACAGAAATCTGCTCTTCAAATGTCAGAAGTTGCTTCCCAAAGCTTTTGCCCCCTTCTGCAACCAGTTTGAGACATTCACATCTGACAGTAAAGTGGGACTGCTTCACTGCAAATTACGTGAGAGCCACAGCCTGACATCCATATTGCCTACCTGCTCTGGTCACAGAGACCAAGGGACTTGGGTCCAGAACATGTGGGTAGAAGTCCATAATGCCTCAACAAAACAATGATCGCCCAAAGGAGATGCAGGCAGCTTCAGGCAGCAGCACACGAGACGATGCCACTGCCTGTGTCCATGCTACAATGGGGGGACGATGGGGGAAGGAGGCCCAGGCCAAATGCTAAGGTTCAAAACCGGAGCTGAGCCACTGCCAAGAAGAGGTCTGACATCCTGCGTGTCCCACAGGATGCCGACAGACTGTTCTGGCTCGGGGCAGCAGTTTCAGGGCAGCAATGCCATTTTCAAGGTGCCGGTCCCCATCTTGGCAGGGCTACTTCTAACTGCCCATACAATGACCGGCTTCGCTTTGTGCACTTAAGAAAAAAATTACTGCTGTTCAGAGTCTAATTCCACCGTCATTTGATGTACTCCTGGTGGCTGAGTTATTGCGCTTTTTCAGGCTGCTGGTTCTGGTACTTTGAACTGGTCATCAGAAAAGAATCTTCTAATGACATTTTGGGGGGTTAGAAATGTTAACAATGCTCATACAAGACCATTGACAGAAAAATGTCCTGACCAGTGACGCTGGCAATCGGCCACAGCTCTACTGTGGCCTGGAGCATTGCCAGGGGTGTCTCAGAAGATGAAGTCTATGCCTAGGGCTGCATGCTCCCCCCCTTCTCCCACCAAAAGCAGCTTTTACAAAGGCTTTTACGAACCTTTTGATAGCTTCAATCTTATGTGCCCGATTTTCCGTGTCCACAGCTTCCATCCAAAGTCCGTGCATGTCTGAGGATAGAACACTGTCAGGTATATTTCGGAGAAAATCCTGAATTAAATATATATATGCAGAGCAATCTGGTCAGTTTTGAATTCCTTGCTTTGGTTTCACCATGCATACAGTCATTGTTTATTCATATTAAGCACAAGACAAAACAAGACATCACACAAATACATTTCTCCTCCCCTCCCTGCTTCCACCAGGCTGCCCTCGGGGCTCCTCCATCGCAGCACCGCAGCGCGCTGGTGCAGCTGCGGGCCGCGGGGGGCAAGCGGCCAGCCCCCGTGCCCTGCCGCTGCCCCAGAACAGGGCCCATCTCCGTGGCAAAGGAGTCGTAGCTGAGGCTGCGCGTAGTCCTGGCTGGAACACTCCTCAGCTCTGAGGGTTGCCGTTTTGCTCTCGGGGGGCTACCAAACTACTTGCATCTCTTGGGCTGGGAAGTGCCTGAACGCCCTCCCAGCCAACAGCTCCTTGTGTCGGGCCAACCTGAGCAAGAGACAGGGATGCTCTTTGATCCTTTGGGTGCCTGAGTCGTTCTGACCACGTTTGATTGCCAGTGCCAAAGTCAGGCTTTTTCTTAGTAAACCTTGGGTCTTACTGCAAGCCCTCTCCCACCACAACCCCTCCGCTTGGATTTGGCAGCCGCTTTCCCTCTTCCTTGCTGGCTGATTAGAGGGTGCCAGCTCAGGGTCTAGAGGGGCCAGGCCAGCTCCTTTAAGCATGGCCTCTTTTGTTTGGGGGGGTTTGCAGGGCAGTTGCGCTTAAATGGCACCAGTCCTCCCGCGTCTCCCTGCTGTCCCGTCTGTGTGTCCAGAAAGGACAGAGAGCGCCCGTGCTGCGGTCACCAAAGGGCGTCGTGCCCGTGCCAGCGCGGCATCGGAACTGCTGAGGCCAGACTGCGGCGCGTTATTGGGCACGGTGCAGACACCCCCGTCACCCTGGCGGCACGCGCTGCCGTGTCACCTGGGGAGGCTTTGTACAGGGAGGTGCAGGACGGAACGCCAGCCCCAGGGCCACGGCGCGTGTCTGCGCCTAAAAACAAGCTCCGCTGGGTCAGGCAGACACCTCTGAGCACGCTGATGGACCAAGCCTTCAGGTGAGAATTTGCCTTGCTGGGAAATGCTTTGTGTCCCCCCCCAACCTTCCCTGCCCATGAAGACGGACGTGGCTGCCTCAGGGAAGGCGTGAATCGCTCAGACCGCCGAGGCACTCGGCGCGCGTACCGTGATGACTGCTGCAGCCACAAAGACTGACTCGCCGTCCACCTGCACATCGTCGCCAGAGTTCAGCTTCTCTTTCAGCTCCTTGCAAGTCTTGGCATTGGCAGAACGTCTGAAAATGCCCCTAGTAGAGGGACCTTCATGGTACAGCAGGAGCAGCATGTCCTAGGAGAAAGCCCAGTTGTGCTTAGGAGCCTAACACTTTGCCCTGTTGTCTGTGTGTATTACACCTCACACATTAAAACATAATTAGCGTGAGACCTCGTCAGTACCAGGAAGAGGACAGACATGGGAGAGATTTATCATCATTTCAGCAGAGACAAGAGCCTGTCAGCCAGGTTGCAGCTACAGCTCATGCGGGTACGCTTATCCTGTGGCAAGTGCGAGCCCAGTGGACTCTTGTAGCGAATGAGCTCTAGGACACGCAGCACGGCAGCGTCCACTGACATTGCCCCTTGTCAGCTTGTGACGACCTGGCTGGAGAGACCCGCTGGAGCAGGACGGACGTCTGCGCCCAAAGGGATATGGGCCATGCAGGAGAGGGATGCTTCCACCCCGTTACTGAGCCAGATCTGAATCACAGGCAAATGCTGGTCGCCTTCCACACCCATTCCTCACAAATACCACGAGCAACTTTAAATTTTGGGCTAAACACATCAAGTCTGTGTCAGGACAAACGGTCCAGGCTGCTCCTTACCATGATTGGCTTGGGAAGGATCCCGTCAGGACAGACAGAGGACAGAGACAGGCCGAAGAGCTTCCGCGGGGTGGTAGGAGACAGGGAGGGAGGGCTGCCCATGGGGGTGCTGGTGCTGCGGCGCAGGGCCCAGTCAATCAAGGACTTCTTCCGCTTGGCGTGTTTCTGCAGCGACTCTAAAAGAACGGACAGACCTTCGTTACGGACCCGCCTGCCCTCCCTACCAGCCGGAGAGCCGTCCGCAGCCCAGGCGAGCGCCAGCACCGCTGCGTGTTTAGCAACTACACTCTTAGTGGGGATGGTCAGATAAAACACAGCAGGGAAATGACTTGTTCATCTCTCAACCATCAGCACACCTTTTACTCAACCACTGTTCTTCAGGGACCCTTGCTCTCTGTGCCAGGTAAGAACGGCTTGCAGCTGAAAGCTAATCAAGGACTGAAAGCTAATTCTGAACATCTGCACAGACAAATTTAGCCCCCCTGCAATCTCTTCCTCTTTGCATGCACTCGGGCATGACGGCGTCTCTGGAATATGTGTACGATGGTAGGAAGAGTTTGGCATTGCCATGGAAAGCAGCAAAGTCTCTGCCTGGTCATAATGCCCTCCTGCCGCCCCTACCTCTCCTCAGCTGCACTGGAGCTTGGAGCCTGGGTTTCAGGACAAACTGACACTGTTTGTCCTTTGGGAGCTGATCGAGGAAGGAAGTCTCTGTCCCATCAGCCAGGAGGGTGTTATTGTTGGTGCCTTGTTGCTGGTCAGCAGAGTCCCGGAGACAGTTCAGTGCGATGCTGAAAGGATGCTCGTGCCCTGTTGAGCAAAGAGGCGTGTAAAGACCAAGCGAAGATGCAGAGCTATGTGAAAACAACTCCAAAAATCTGGGCAGGAGGAAGCACCCACATCCAACAGCCCCCATGAAGCTGGGCCTCTAAGCAATGTTGCCCACAACCTCCACCTGTGGACTAAAGAGGCCAAGGCACATGTATGCATAGATGGTCATCGCTTTACAAATAAGTTCATCCAGCTAAACCTGGCCAGCCACTCTTCATCAGGAGCTCTCTAGACCATTATGCAACAAAGCACTACTAACTGGGTTTAAGTCATTAATAGGCTAACAAAACACTGTTAATAACAAAATAACAATGCTTACAGCATGGCTCTGTGCAGGAGTTAGCTTACTATGGCAGTCTAGTGTCCATTAGATGGATACAAAAGGTAAGCGTGTGCCATGATGACTTGGAAAACACCAATAAACACCAACAGAGAAACATGTGCAGTCTAATGAGCCCTAGAAATAGTGTCTTACTACAACAACGTGGCCTCTGGAGCAAGATCTCTTTAATAAGCCAACCTGCGTAGACTTCCTTGGAGAGCCTGGGGGTGTCTCTCGGGCTATCACTGATAACGCGGTGCAGAGGTAACACAGAGGTGGCTCGTTTGGCACGGCTAAAGCAGGGCAAAGCAGCCTGAGCGATGGCCGCGCCACGGGGACGTCTCTCAGAGAAGCGAGCAGCGGTTCGAACGCACCCAGCAGCTGTGGCTTAGGTGCTGGCTGAATCAGCGCATTTCCTTGCTTCCCCTCTGGCTGGAGCGAAATGGGGGGCTCCTTAGTGCAAGCACACGCTGTCTGTATGTCACCATGTGTTGACTAAATGTGGATCCTGAGCCCATAAAAGCCAAGTGCCACCTGACATCAGCTTGATGTCACACCTCGCATCACCAACACTCCTCCTGCAATTGCTTTTTTAAGTGAAGAGTAGAATGTTTGAGATGTTTCTCTGCCACGCACACCAGTACCATTTATCACTTGTTCCCGTAGCGCTAGGGTTGAGGGAAAATGGGAGAGCTCTTACCGATGAGAGGGTAAGCAGGGTCATCTTTTCCTGAGATCACCCAGAGGTGGTGTTCACTTGTCTTGTCCTGGCAGATGAGGGACAGAGAAAAGAAAAATATCAGGTGACGGGGGCCAGGGTGGGGGTCCACGAGGCTGCACTCCACTCCACAGACAGAGATAAGGGCTGACCAGGCCCAGGAGCCAGACGTGCATGGCCACCTCCAGGAGAGCCACGTGGCTGGGAGGGACGGCGCTCTGGATCAGTTTATCTGACACGGAGTGGAACGGGAGAGGTTTGGGAGAAGAAAAGACTGAGAGCCAGCAGGATGTAAACCCACATGATGGTTTGCTGGCCTATTTCAGCAATGCGTTCCACAACCTTCCTTGGTATTAAACTACTGGAACACCATCAAAGCTACCTGTTAAACACTGTAATGGGCAAGGCTCATCTGATACCATCACTGATTTGTTCAGTATTTCATGGCTATATTCACAATCCTTTGAGAAGCTTGGCTCAATCCCAATACTGGACTGCAAGCACTGAAGTCCTCTGAAATCCGAAGGACTTCATTGTACAAGGTTTGAATTTAATGTAGGCATGTAAGTATGTCTGCGTTTCTAATACTTGGCACCCACACAAACAGATTGCTTCATCTTGTAGTGCAGAGAGTATTAATGCCTTACTGGTTAGCTACAGCAAAGCCAGACTTCTCCACATCTGCACGGTCCTGCAAGCCAGACGCCACCAGCCCCCTGGGCTAAGATCTGGCAGACTGCAACGGCCACTTACAGGAAGTCCGAGCTGGAGAAGGGTCTTCTTCATCACGCTCTCCGCAGTGTCCACATTGGACACATTGACGGCGGTAGTCTAGAAAGGAAAACAGAAAACACAGGACGCTGCGAGGGCGGCATGCAGTTTGGTTGCAGTTTCTTGTAGCTTTAAAAACTGGGGAAAGTGCCATTCCTCTGTCTATTGACTTTATTAAATGGTCATGCTTAGAAGAGTTGTGTTAATTTGAACTACCCTGGAATCATTGTTAAGGGTGATGGCTATACATTGTGAAAACTGTTCTCCGCTACTTCTTCTACCACAGGTTTATTATACCATGCAAAGAGTTCGCGCAGTAGAAACTGGGTGGTGTTCAGGTGTCATATTTGATCACATCAGCATCTGACTGACAGCAGTGCCACTGTCGCTCCAAAGGGTGAATGTGGCACAACGCTAATAAACCACGAGTGTCTGGGGTCGCTCTCCGAGGGAAGAGTCCCCAGGACATAAACGTGACCCATCAAGCTTGGCATGAAGCCTAGGAATGTATGTTATTAATATGAAGAGACCGGGACACGTTCCCCTAAATTAATTCTGGAGAACACGCCACTCTCTCATTATCAATATCGTCAACTTATTGCACCGAAAATAGGAATGACTGGGCACTCAACCACAAACCATCACCAGTTATGAAGTGAAGCAGAAGGAAAAGAGGAGAGAAGCCAGAGGCCAAGAATAATCTTAAGAATTAACTGTTCTTTGGTAAGGGTCTGGCTACGTCCCAGTTTGTGCTGGTCTGATGAGCAGGTTCTTGGCTTTACTTACAGAAGAGCAGTTGTCAGCATCCAGCACGCAGATCTGAAGGGTTAGATTCTTCAGATATTCATTCTGTTTTACCTCATTGATATGCCTGAAAGTCAAAGAAAAGGGGTGGGAATATAATTTCCCAACCAAACTTGAGAAGGACCCTAAGGTTTGGATCCTAGAGGTCCAAGGGACCTGCTCCTCAGCGCTATAATAAATACGGATTAATTACGACAGTAGCAATAACGTGCAATGTTCCTAAGTGTGGTCCCATGCCCTTACTGGCTTCTTCCTTTATCTTTCTTTGAGGCCCCAGACTTGCAAAACCCCACACGGCAGTCCTGCAACGCTGACAGACGCGTCCAGCATAACACCGTCCAGCACCCTTAGGATCGCTTACTCTGCTCCACAAATCCAGAGACTTCTTCCCCTCTCTGCACCTACACTTCTGCCTGGACGTTAGGGGAAACTACGTACAAAAACCTAACACGAAAAAGAAACAACTGTAGCCTGGAGATGGACAAACTTTAGTTCACATCAAAAACCATCTGAAGAATCAGCAACATTTCAGAATCAGTGATGTTTCCACGGTGATTAGCAAAGACAACCTCCAACCATGTTATCTTCCAGTGGATTTCATCTTCTCTGCACTGTGAACACCGATTTTGCTTTCACCCAGGGGCTGCTACTTTCAGGTTTCTAAGGCAGATTTTTCGACCAGTAGCTAGACACTTAAGGTGCCCAAAGTCAGAGGGCAGTTGGACACCTAGCATGACAAATTTCCCTGAGGGCCACAGAGGAACCCCCTGGGAAGAGGGCGAAAGGAGTGTCACTTACCAGAGCAATGCTGACAGCCACCGTTCCTTCACGTCAGCTGAGCTGAAGACAAAAAGGGAGGCAGATCATCAGACAAATGCTGAGTGGGTAACAGCCTTCGGAAACTCTACCCAGTGTCATTTATATATAGCTGTAAGTCAAAGTTCCTTCCTGCAAAGCCCTGGAACAAAAGCACAGTCCTTTCCTGTTTCTGTCCTATTTTAACAAATAACAAAAATAATAATAACAAAAAAATCCCAGCAACAAACTGGACTACGTTTCCTGCCCAGGCTGGCGAGTGTTCAGATAAGGGACGAATATCTTTCTGTGATGTTGGAATTAACTCATCTTGTGGGCCCTTATTTTTGCAATAACCTTTAATTGCTATTTTCTTTCTCCTATTATTTCCTTCCCAGTGTCTGCCATCCCTAGAAGCTTCTGCTGCCAACATGGGTTGCCCAGGTCTCAGTGACGTGAAGGAAAGGGAACTGCTGTTGAATTTGGACTAGGACACGAGTGGCAGCTTGCATGGCAGAGCATCAGTCCTAAGGCCGGGAATGCATCGCCCAGGAGAGACCATCCCAACCCTTGGAAATGGTGCGGCAGCACATGTGAAACCACCGTACGGGTCCTGTTTCTTTTTCCGCCGAGGCAGCTGCCCCACAGAAGGAAAAGCATCGGGCCACATCAGCCCTTCCTCGCTGTGCCAGCAGAACCCCTGAGGACAGAGCAGCCCTTGAAGGCTGCTGACCTCCCTGCTTTGCCAAGGGCAGTATGAAGCAGAGATGCCGGAGCTAGCAGTGACCTGAGCTCCCTGGGGATGTACCAGCTCTAGATGCATTTCAGCCAGGCTAGGCTGAGCTCCAGGCAATAAAAAGGTCACTTGCTTTTTGGTGAGCCTTATTAGCTCAGGCACACCATTGGGACAGCCTTTGCGATCGCATTTGGACATGCATAAGCTACTCTCTAGCCTGGTCCATGCTCCCCTGCATTTCTGGTTTTGGGCTTAGCAAGGGCTAAGCAAGTTCTGGACCATGCTGCTTGTGTAGACCCATCTGGAAGAACTTTTCCATCTTTAGAGGCTGTCGCTGTAGGCTTGGGACACCCTGGTGGACAACTGCAGGAGGAAGGTTTGCTCAGGAGCCGCCCACGCCACACTAGGAGCGGATAAAGGATTTAATCCTGGCACAAGGCCACCTGGCGTTTTTCACTGACCTAACTAACCTGTCCTTCGTAACGGAAGATTCTCAAACGAGGGCTAACCTCCTCCAGAAATGGCTGCTGGCAGGTGCTGAAGCAACAGGCTTGTAAGTTGTATGATGGCACAAGCTGGTTTGCTGTGGCGGATTTGGCTGCGATGTTCCAGGATGCTCTGCGGCAGGGTTAGCCCTTGCCATGACAACACCTGCAAGGGTTGGTCCTCTAAAAGGCTCTCAGAGACCAACCTGCAGATACCTTTCTAAGATGACTGTCTCCCAGCATCTGAGTTCCTACCACGCTGCCTAATGTGAGTGGAAGTCCTCTACTCGATGGGGAGAAGGGCTGCAGAGTTCAGGGCCCTATAGCCTCAGTCACTGTTTCCCTTGATGCATGGGAGACCTGGGTGGCTGCCAGGCTGCAGGGGGAGGTCTGGTGTCTGATGGGTGATACCTGAAGGTGACAACGTAGTTGATGGTCGGCCAGCCGATGACAAATGAGTTCTCAGGACCCATCTTCTTCTCTGTCACTTCGCTGAGGCAGGTGCCGGTCCATACTTCACTCAGATGCACTTGCTTCTTCAGCTTCAGGCTGGGGGAGGATCTGCAATTCAAATTATGGGTTTCTTAGGCCAGATCCTAACATCCAGACCTCCAGAGCCTGGTCCTGTCACTGTCCAGTCACGCAGATGCAGTGACAGCAACAAGCCCCCCCAACCAAATGTCTGGGCATGTGGAGGCACTATAAGAAAGTTTCACAAGTGGATTTCGGGGTTGGTGGCTGCAGTGGGACAGCTGTGGCTTAGGGCAACGTGATTCATTAAAGCCACGTGCAGGTAGACGGTGATTTAGGCTAATTATTGTCTTCGGTAATAACTGAAGTCACCTAAACTCTTAATTTATGTGTGGCAGAAGTAGCCAGAGCAGGAGTCAGTTTTTTGCCCTCACTGCTTCTTGCCCTTACTGCTTCTTGCCCTCATGCTATTTCTTGAAGAAGCCACATAAGGGAAAGGGCAAAACCAATTTGGCAACCTTTTCCTTCAGGAAAATGGAGGGAAACATTAATACCAGGAGGAATTTCTGGAGGTGGAAGGGGGAGATGCCACATTTTAGATACACATTTGTAAGGAGGAGTTGTTTCGAAGCCTGCTCCTCAGGTAGCTCAGAGCCCAGCTCTGACAGCACGTCCTGGGGAGGAGCGAGTGCAAATTCCTCTTACTTGGACTTGGCGATGACCAGCACATCACTGAACAAGATCAAATGTCTTTCCTGGGTCTGCAGGCCCACGGTTAGCTGTACTCGCTCGTCCAGGACGAAAGTGGAGCCTGGGCTGCTGAACACCCCACTGGGCAGCCCATTTTCTGGATGGGAAGAGGAAAGGGTAGTTTCCCTGGAGGAGGAAGAAAAAAGACTTTGTCAGCAGCTTTTCTCACAAGGGTTTGTGATCGGACTTTTGGATGAGCTCGACAGCCCCGCGCTGCTCCCAGCGCTGCCCATATCGCTCTCAGTTATGAACTGCATTTGCCTGCCTCTGCCCCATTCATTATACCAGCCTCAGACAAACAGAAAACTGCCTAAACACCTACACCAAATCTGGGGAGGCTAAGCTGCTTAAATATCCATTTTTGAACCATTTCTCACTCAGGTAAAACACTTATCTCCTGCACTTGTGTGTGATGTATAGCTTGAAAAAAACACGGAAACCCCACGGCAGCGGCTGGCTCGTGGCACTGCCCAGGGGAGGGAAGGGCTGCCCTGGGGAGGGAAGGGCTGCCGTCTCTGCCCCTGTTTTCTGTCCATACTGACCTGCTTGTCGAGGCAAGGGCTGCAGCACAAAGGAAAAATGAGCTGCATGTACTCATCTAATGCAATGCCAGCCACCTGATCCTGGTTTGCCCGGCTGCCGTCCAGCACCTTGTTTCCACTGAGACTGATGTAGGTGCTGACCATTTCCAAAACACCCCGAGGGTTTTTGCACGTTGACTGCAGTCAAGAAACCATCATCGGGACCGAACCAGCTCCCTTCTCTGTGCTGTCCCCAGCTGGAAGAGCTCCACCAGGTGCTCATCTCCCCGCCTGCCCCTCAGCACCCCCCCTCAGCACCTTCCCGGCGCTGCTCCAGGCTGCCGCCGGCAGTGCTGGCACGACCACAGGTCCCACTGGCATGAAAACACATGGGAGCTTTAAGGGAAGGATTTTTGGCACTGTTAGCCCAACTCCATTTCCACTGGCCTCGTAACCGGGCCCCTCTGATTTCCCGGGAGCGAGGACAACACTGGCCATGGGCTGCTTTTCTAACGTGGTCCCCCGGTGACAGGGACACCCTCACTCCTGCAAGCAGAAATTCCCTCTTCCCTCCTCGCCACTCTGCAGCCACTGGCAAGTGAATTCTCGGCCTAAGCATCTGTTGCCCCTGCAATGAGAAGCTCAAACACCTTTAAACTTGGTATTTAAAGCTTTCTATGTGCGCCGGTCGAGCAGTGGGAGCCACACCATCACACGAGCTCCGCAGTGGATTCCCTAAAGCTGGAAGAGTTATGCAGCTTTGTAAACACGAGGGCAGGATAGCAAAAAAATCCCACTAATACTCTGGTGGCCTAAGCAAAGATGGCATAGAACCAGCTCCCTTCGCAGCAATCCATCACGGGAAACGTCTAAAGCTTCCCTCCCTCACGACGATATTCTCCAGCCAAATAAAGTCAAGAATTTGTTTCTCTCTACTTTTTTTAGTGCAATTTAGAAGAGGGGGGGATGACAAAGAAGCCACGTAAGTCGGTCAGAAGACAACCGAACGAAAATCAGTCCTGCCCTTTATTTTAAATGATCCTACGAGACTGACCCCCCCCGCTTGCTTCAGAAGAGCACCGTTACCTACGGTGTGACACAAAGGGGGCGTTCGTCAGGAGGGCTGGTCCAGATCAAAATGTCTATCAGTTCAGCTTTATCATCTCCTTCTTACACAGGAAAAAAAAATGAAACTAAGCAAATCACTCAGGAGATGTTATTTATAAGGCTGCTACCTGAGCAAGGCGGAAAGGCGGGCAGCATCCCCTTACCCGTGCCTCGCAGCGACACGGCGCTGCGGGAGGAGGGGGTGGTGCTGAGCTAAGGGACCGGGGAGCTCGGCTGGTATTTCAGTCGAGGGGGGGACGTACATGGGGGCCAGGGCACATGAGAGGAAAGCCAGGAGAGCTGTCGGGAAGAGACGGAGGCTCTGCCGCCTGGTCCCACCTGGCCGGTACAGAGCGTGGCGTGCCCCGACGGCCGGAAGCGTCTCCGCAAGGGTCGGCCCAAGGGTGCTCTGCCAGCCCATCCCGGCCCCACCTCGGGACCTCGCGGGCAGCGCCAGCACGGCGAATGTCCAGCCTCCGCCTGGGAAGCAGGGCCTCTGTGTGAGCACGGTGTCATTCCAGTACAAAAGAAACTCTTCCATACCTGTCCACAAACAAATTGCCCTTCACACCATTAAATGAACTTGGAAACCAGTTTGATTTCGGTCTGTATAGGCAGAAAGGTGGAAAAAGGAGACAGAAAGGCATTTCCTCTACCTGGAATGGCACTTGGACTTGCCGAGAGCTTTAGTAATGGCAGAAGGGGTAGATCGTCTTCTTTGGACTATGGGCTTCATCTTCTGCAAGACAAAAACCACACCGGTTAGCCTGGCCACCTTGGCAGCGGATCTGCTCGGTGCACTCTGCAAGTCCTCTTTTCGCCCAGTTAACACTCCCGAAATCCCAGCACCGAGGGCCATGACCTGTGCTTTCAGACGCCTCCCTCCCCTTCCCTATTGCCAAAACACTTGTCAGCTCTTGCATTTATGTGGGACACTTAAACCTTTCCTAACTTGAAACGCTTCCAGTTTTCACAGCCAAAATTCAAAGTAACGACATGAAATTAAGCAGAGAGAAAAAAAAAAACCCCACAGGCCGAATGAAGGTCAGGAGAAACTTCCTAGCACTCATACCATGGAGTAGTTTCTTAAGGGGAGGTATAGAAATCCAATTTACAACAGGACTGGACAAAGCTATGAACAGTATATAATATTGCAGGGAGCCACACCTTAAGGGCTGAGGGAACGGGTGAGGTTACTTAGTAGATTTTTCTCTATCTTCATTTCCCAATGATTTGCAGATTCAGCAAACAGGCTGTTATGAGGCCCCTCTCTGGGTAACCTAACCTCAAAACACTGCTGTCTTTTTTTAACAGCCACTGAGCCTTGTATGACACAGAGATGAGGTGACTGTACTGGTGGGACTTGCAAGTTAGCCCAAGTCAACGTAGACACACGAAGGTCACAGGTCTCCTTTTATTTGCCAAATGAATTTTGTGCCGGAGAACGATGACAGATTTTAGCCTGGGAGAGAAATCCCTGCATTAATGGCTCTGGCTCAGTAAGCATGGGAAAAGTCTGTCCCACGGCTCCCTTCTAATTTCAGCCTTCGCCTGTATTAGAGCTCTAAGTACCAGGAATTTTAGAGTATGCTGAGAATTACTGATCTTTTGACTTCTGAACATACCAAAATATGGAATATCCTAAGAATAAAAGAAACCAGGACTGCTGGTTGAGGAGAGGTCCTAGGGAGAAGGCATGTCCCTTTTATTGCCTGTATACCTTTCAAGCTCTGTGCTGAATGCAGAAATATCCGTTGCACGCGAGCTCTTAGCTCCACCTCGGAGTACACGACACCGTTACGGCTCAGCACCGTGTCCCCACATTAAGGTGACATTCCCAGGAGGTCAGAGGGAGGCATTGCCCTCGTTCCACTGCTGGGAAGGCCAAGAACAATGTGGTCACAGCAAATCTGGGAGCCCGGTGTTCAGCATGTTGGACCCGAGCAGACAGGGAGGTTGGCGGGGGGGTGGCTGGAAGCACCGCTCCTGCCCACCCTGGCTGGAGCTACAGGGGCTCAGCACGGCCACGAGTCTGTCTCCAGGGATTCATGTGAGGAATCCCAAAAATTCAGAACAGGGCATTAGCAACCACTTCAAAAGAAGGTGGAAGCGTTTTACCACACTCCAAAAAGGAAATCTGTGGCAGAGGGACGGCGGGCTCCTCCTCGCGTCCCACTTAGTTTGCAGCGCGCCTTCTGACTTCTGCGACAAGAGACCGGGGAATCCCACAGGCGGGAGCCTTCGACAGCGCAGGCTCCCGATTCCTTGCCTGACCAGGTCCACCAGAGCCCTCCAAAGCACAGACAACCTCATGAAAAAGCGTGTATGATCACGTAACTCAAAGTTGGAGTGGGACTGTCAGCGCAGTTTAATAAAGCAATTTCCTAACGTACGAATACTCAGCTTTGCTCTCCAAGTGGATTCCTCGTGTGTGAGTGTGCATGCAGACAGTGACAGATGGATGGCAAGTTCTCCCTCATCCCCTGATATGACCTTGCCAGGCAAAGATCTCTCTTTGGAAGTTTCACAGAGGGAACTAAATAAAAATAACATCAGCTCGAAATGTTTGTTTTAAAAAAAAAAAAAAAAGAGTCCCTACTAAAACGGAACATCTGGCTTCCAGAGGTGCCTTAATAGGATAAAATGTTCCTACAAAACATAGCACAGTAAAGCGCCAGTCATGCGATATGTTGGGGTGGGAAGAAAGGAGGGGTGCGGTTGCCTGGTGGAAAACCCCGTCAGCTGCAAAGGTCACCGGAATAAATACAGCAGGCACGCAGGGAGATCGGATGCGTCTTGGTGCCAGGGGCATTGCAGTAGCATCTTGAACGGCATCACGATAGAACCTTGCATGTGATCGTATCTCCTGGGCCAAAGAATCCTATGACACGTAGCAACCTCACTGTAGGCAAAGCAATCGCTTTGGCCATCCCCAAGTGAGTCTCCCCTGTGGTACAACGTGGTGAGGAGTATCAGTGACATAGAAGGCATGAGGGTGGTGTAAGAGGACATTTTACTCAGAATAATCTTCAGGGGAGATATCAGAGAGCCAAGTTCTCCTCCTGACCATCAGAAGTGGTTTCAGGTTGTATCTGGATGGCGGCAGCAATGCCTTCCAAGAAGCCTCGTCTTTGCCCACTCGCTGCACTTCTCCAGAGGAGTCCGAGGACCTGTTCCCCAGCACCACTTCCAGCAGGCACTGCTCTACCCGGGGAGTCTCAGGAAGACAGAACGTTGGGTTTCCAGTGAAAGGCTGCGACTACAGGACACAAGGTGTTCCCCATACTCGCTAACTCCAAATAAAATGCGGAGATCATCAGTTGCCCAGAGGGCCAGTTGCCTGATTCCAAGCAGTCTCTAGGCAAACCAGAAAATCGCCTTCCACAAGCCCTCAGCCAAAGTCTCCTCGACCCTAGCCGCTCAAGTATCCTTGGCAGGACATCACAAGATCACACGAGTGGCATCTTACTGAGGGAATGGGACACAGCTAATTGGCATCATTTCACGGTTAACATACTTGATTTGCATATTTAATAGCAGAATAATAAATTGTTCTGCCTTTGGTTTCAGTAGCCATGCGAGGTAAAGCAGTTGGTGGTGTCCTCCTTCCCTGCTTGGAGAGCCGAGCTGCATACCCCATTTTAAAGAGCGTTGGTCTGTACGGGCCAGCCCGTGCCAACGATGTGTCCTCAGGCGGCTGCTGGACAAGGACAGAGTCTCCCACCACCGTGGGCGAAGGAGGCGGTCACCGTGCGCCTGCACGTGAGAGCCAGGGAGCGCCGTGGCTGGCAGCCAGCCCTGCTCACGCCAGCCGGGCGCTGGGGCCAGGGAGCGGCCAAAGGCACGCGGCGTCAGCTCCGTGCTGTTTTGATGCCATGGAGACAGATACTCCCGTACCCAACACACTGAGAGCGCCTGAACCCTTGCAATGCCCTGGACCGTGTTTGTGCGTTACTCATCCCGGAGCTGCCCGTTTTAGCTGTGTATTCCTTGGCACTGGGGAGGCTGCGAGCCCGGTGCCCCTCATTCCAAACCCATGTATGGGCTACGCTATCAGCTCGGCTGGCCAGCGTGAGTGGCTTTTTTTTCCCCTCGCTGACCTCTGCGCTTGAGTGTTATTCTTCAGATAGTTAAGGTGGGATGGGGCTGAAAAATAACGGCCCCGGCTTAGTACAGGGTGGGTTTTCCTTCTGTCAATAGCTGGTGGTCAAAGCTTGCCGTGTTGGCGGCACCGTAACATTGCAAATTTGGCTTTAGTTCACATTCAGAAATGAAAACAAAGTTTTTGTAATAGTGCAATTTTTCCGCAAAACATAAATTGAAATATTTGTTTCAGACACACTTCCAAAGCACCACACGCTCCCTGCGGCCCCAGCATCTGCTGCAGGCGGGCAAGGCTCGGGCACGGCGGGCAGCGCAGCCAGCCGCCCGGCCAGGCTCCTCTCCGCCGGTCAGCGCAAAGCAGCAGCGAAACACGTCCCTGTCACCAGCTGCTGGTGCTGCCAAAGCCCTAAGGCTGTGCTGGCACGGACCAGAGACCCTGACGCTGCCAGACCAAACGTGGGAGCTCGGCACGGCCAGGGAGCTGCTTGGCTTGGCCACCTGCAAAGCCAGGGCTGCCTGGGTGCAGGACCCCCTGCACCGTGAGACGTGACAGATCTACGAGACTTAAAATTCCTGGGTTAATCCATACGATAGGGCTGCTGCAAAGCTGCAGACCGCGGGGCCGGGTGGGTACGCTGGCAAGAACCGAGGGCGTTTTCCAGTGGAAACTTGCCTGGCAGGCAGCTTTACGATCCTGTGCCGCAGGAAGGGTTCCTTTGGAGCCCTCCCTTCGTTTTACTGGAAGGCTCTTCCAAAGCAGTGTGTTCTGATAAAAAGTTCGCCATCAGTTAATCTGCATTTTCCAGGAGAGAAGAATTCACTACAAGAAGGATCCTGGGTAGCCCTGCCTTGTCCGTTAGCTGTGTCGCCACCGAGAGCCTGAAAAGCCAGGCTGGAACCAAGTGGCAGCATAGGAATCGCAGGGTGAAGCTCTGCAGAGCCTCTCCCAAGCGGTGGGGCTAGCCAGCACGTTTCAAACGAGCCCGGGATGCCCATACCACCCTGCGGTCCCCAAAGGAAAGGCCCTGCATGAGGATGAGGATGAACACACAGCGAAGGCGACCAGCCCCTTGCCTGCCCGCGCCCCCCGCTGAGGCAGGGCCGACAGCCATCCCCTCCCTCCCCTTTTGGCGAGGGGACAGCTCTGCACTGATTTTATTAACCTTGTCCTTTGCTAGACAGAGACGGACACAGTCTAAAAATTGAGGCGTGACTCCGGATCTGGGACACTCACCCATCAGTGCTAACGGCAGTGAAG
Source organism: Gorsachius goisagi (assembly GCA_018403395.1). Taxonomy (NCBI): domain Eukaryota; kingdom Metazoa; phylum Chordata; class Aves; order Pelecaniformes; family Ardeidae; genus Gorsachius; species Gorsachius goisagi. Next base: position 3,507 of record BOSO01021009.1, on the reverse strand, counting down.
GGAAAGCCTGGCTGCCCCAGTGAGCTCCGAATTTAGCTCGAGCGTCTCCCCTCCCGTTCCCTCTGACGGGGCTGTTTAACAAGCCCCTGCACCGGCTCCGTTGCTATCCCAAGCAGGATTTAAAGAGGTTTCAGGCTGCATTTTATGATGAACCATCATGCAGAAATGAGATCAACTTCACACTTTGGCTCCCTGGGACCCAGGGGGGTTGAAAGCAGTAAGATCAAGTACAGGGAGAGGATTAATTTAGGTCCACCCCTATTCTCGTCAGGCTGATGTTTCACCACACATTCTTTGCGTGCTACTGAATGGAGCAACCCTCCCAACGTGGCGCTGGCCAGGCTGCAGGCGCCCGGCCCACGCTTCCCAGGGAAACGCGCTTCTCCCACCGCTCTTGGCTGCCGCGCTCTGTTCCTCTGCCATGTGGAACATTTGGCTCAGCGTCGTCCCCCCCACGTCAGACAAACAGTCCGCTTTCTAGCTGTGGAGGTGGTGGAAGGGTATCACACACCCCCTTAGAAAAGAACAAAACCCAAACCACCAACAAATCCTATAGAGGCGGGCTCTGAGTCAATTCCTCGCTGACATTCGGATCGGTTGGGGGGGCTTCGCGTTGCTAAAGGCACAGAGAGAGGAAAACTTGGGCCCCAACGTCTCTGACTATTTGCAGCACCACCGACTGCGCAGAGCCCGTAACACCAGTATCCCAGTATCATCCTCGCTCTCGGATGGATCTCGTGGAACGCTCCCTTCCCACGACTCCGCTCGTCGCATCGGCGCGTTGTGCCAGGGCAGGGAGCCAATGGCTGCTGGCAGCCAGCTGAGCCCCGGGAAGGCACCTTTCTCAGCGTTCTACGGGAACAGGGCAGAAGTTACCGTACGAATGCTGCACACGCTTATTTAGCTCTCAGGCAACGTTAAAAATAACCCTTAAGAATCCAGTTAAGAGTACAGGAACAGCCGATTTCAGCCACATGAAAGCAACCGCTGCCGCCCTGCTGCCCGATAAGGAGTTGACGTTAGCGTGGCGCTCCTACAGCGTGGGACGCTCCGGCCGCTGCTCCGGTACGGCCCCGTCCACAGCAGCGCAGGATGCGCTTACACAGCGCCCGAATAAAACTGCAGTGCATTTCCAGTTGGAGAACCCACAGACAGACAGACAGACAGACAGAGGGAAGGGGAAGTTGTTCACTGCGTAAAAGCAAACCAGGCGTTAGCTTACACGAACCGAAAACAACTGGGCTTGCCATTTTGTGATGATTTGCACTTAAAATGAGTTTAGGGAAAAGCGCACTTGCACGGCTGCTGTCTCCCCCTCCCCTTGTTCCCGGCCTTCATCTGCCACTCCAGAAACCACACAAACCGGAACGTGATGGCGCCTGGGCACCCACCCTCAGCAATTCTGCGCCAGGTCCCCCTGTCCCAGCTTGAACACAAACGGGGACAGCAGGGCTGGAGCTGCCCAGGGAGGTGGGCAGAGCCCCCCCCACCCTGAGGGGCCACAAACGTACCCCCAGCGGACAGAGCCCGCTCCCTGGGGCTGTCCGCTCCTCTCCCCCAAAAGCTGGCCCTGCCCTCTACTTCTCCCCCCGTGTTTTCCCCGGTGGGGACGGTCTGAGGCCAGCTCAGGCAGCGCTGCAGCGTGGTGGCTCTGCTGTGTTATCCCTGGATGTGCACCTTCCCCAGGCCGGCCGCGAGCCCTGCTACCCGTGGATTATCTACTGCCAGGGGTCGGGATCGCCCTTCCCCGTGGGGGGGCTGAGAGGGGTCATGGCTGGCTGCCTTTACAAACCCACAGGAACCCCCAGCCTCCAATACCTCCCCCCCCACCGCTCCGGAGTGCAATCCACCACGCAGCTCAGATGTTACTGGCGGTGGCCGGGTGCAACCACCTCCCAGTCCTTTCGGTGACAGCAAGTGCCACATTTTGAGAGGGAGCCAGACCAACAAGTTTAATTTTTTCCCATTTTGGTGCCTGGCCTGCTGCCCCTCTAGGGGCGTTACCCACAGCCGCTCCACGCTCGCTGCCTCCGAGCAGGGGCAGGCTCTGTAGGCAAACTTCACACCTCTCTCAGACATTCCACCTCAAGAAGAGCCTCTTCCCACCACGCAGAATGGCCAGGAGGAGACGAAGCTACGGCGCCCAGCTCACGGTGCTCGCCCGCCAGGTTCCCCTCCCAGGGAGGGCAATGCTTTCGGCAGCCATGGGCGCAGCGCCCCACACCGTGCCGCAGCACCGCCCCGTTCCCGGCTCCCACGCAAGCATCCCCGTGGTACCCGAGCCCTTCGAGGATGCTCTACAGGCGTTTCAGGGCGGGTGGGTAAGGGAAGAGAAGCAAACCCTGTGCTCCTAGAGGAATGCCCGCTGCTGTCCGTGGCCATGAGCACGGAGCCGACCGAGGTGCTGTCGGGACCACGATGAGCTGGCAGAGGACTTAGCAAAGCGGTGGCCTTAGCACAGTGACTTTCTGCTTTTCCCTCTATTATAACTGCTGTGCCCCCCCCAGCGTTTTCCAGCTGATGGGCTCTAAAACCGAGTACAGTCTTTACCCAGCCAAGCCCTTCCTCACTCGTATCCCACACATCTCTGCTCCAGCTCAAAGAGACTGCCTGGAAAATGGAGAAGCTGAGGCTCAGAATGAAGACCTAAGTGAGACACCCACAGTGATGCAGAAATGAAGTGTCAGAGCCAGACGTGGAAGCTCGGTCTTCGTTCTGGTTCTTTCTCCTCAAATCGTACGGTATATTGCCCCAGCGTCGTTACTGCGACATCCTCATTGTGCAAACAAGACAGACGCAGTTCTCGCCCCGGGAGCTTATCCAAAAGCACAGACCAACAACATCTGCGAGCAGACAGAATCAGGGCAGACCAAAGCTCATAGAACATTATCAGGAATTTCTGATACCCAAACATTAGCCATCATCTACCTGCCTAATGAACCAGGCCCTTTTGCTATCACTGGGGCTACAGGAAGCTTTTCCGCAGCACGGATGGCTCGCCCCACCTAGTACGGAGCCCAATTAACGGCCCATGCAGCCCAATTAACGCCGCGCTGACGGCCTCGTGCCCTCCTGCCACCCCGAGGCTCTGACAGTCCACGCCGTTTTCTGGCTAACGCAACCCTGGCCCGATCCATCCAGGCTCCTTTTCCATACTGTTCCCGTCAGGCAGGGACGTGCGTGCCTGGCCGTTTGCATTCCAACAGCTCGCACAGCTTCACTCTGCGTTGGGTGGAAACGCAGCGCCCAGGAGAGGGGAAAAAGCACAGCCGTTTTACGAGCTCTTTGGGGTGAGTTTTGCCAGCACAGGCATATGGGAAAGCATTAACATTTCCCTGCAAACGCTAGGGAGAATCTTTAACTCTCCTGCCACCACTTTAACCCCTTGGATTCCTTAAGATCCATAACAAGCCTAATTAATCAGAGGAGGAAGTGTAAAATAATGTTGGGTGGCCACAGCCCAGTATTTTATTTGTGGATGCAAGTCCCGTCAGCGAGACGGGGCCG
>BOSO01021008.1:8947-48653 GCA_018403395.1 Gorsachius goisagi | reverse complement strand
TGGCTGGAAAGCTGCCCAGAGGAAAAGGACCTGGGGATGCTGGTTGGCAGCTGGCTGAATATGAGCCAGCAGTGTGCCCAGGTGGCCAAGAAGGCCAATAATATCCTGGATTGTATCAGAAATACTGTGGCCAGCAGGAGTAGGGAAGTGATCATCCCCCTGTATTTGGCACTGGTGAGGCTACGCCTTGAATACTGTATTCAGTTTTGGGCCCCTCACTACAGGAAGGACGTTGAGGTGCTGGAGCATGTCCAGAGAAGGGCAACGAAGCTGGTGAAGGGTCTGGAGCACAAGTCTTATGAGGAACGGCTGAGGGAACTGGGGTTGTTTAATCTGGACAAAAGGAGGCTGAGGGGAAATCTTATTGCTCTCTACAACTACCTGAAAGGAGGCTGTAGCGAGGTGGGGGTTGCTCTCTTCTCCCAAGTAACAAGCAATAGGACAAGAGGAAATGGCCTCAAGTTGTGCCAGGAGAGATTTAGACTGCACATTAGGAAAAATTTCACTGAAAGGGTTGTCAAGTGTTGTAATGGACTGCCCAGGGAAGTGGGTTGAGTCCCCATCCCTGGAAGTACTGGAGCTGTAGCACTTAGGGACATGATTTAGTGGTGGACTTCACAGTGCTAGGTTAACAGTTGGACTTCATGATCTTAGAGGTCTTTTCCAACCTAAACAATTCTATGATACTATCATCTGAAATCACAGCTCAGTGAGATTCTTGTCCATATAACAAGAGGAACAAGACAGATGTTACCCACACTGTGGAGTGAGTATCTTCTGACTTGATCTTCTAATACAGATGTTACTACAGTTCAACTGGAGCCTCAAACTATTGGCCATATTCTGCCTCTGGATCCCTCAAGGCAATAGGACTGGCTGTTAAAAAGTCTCGTAACAAATTCACTCCCTCTTTTAGGCAGGGTATTTATTTGTAGTAAACCAAGTTCATGACTCCAGACATGTAAGATGTTCAAAGCAAGTAACACAGAGAAGAATGTCGCTTTCAGGCTACTACTCTGTGTGGGAATGCTCCCCCATTTCTAAGCAAATGCCGACCCTCCACTATTCCAAGCCAAAAAACCCCAGCCCCAAACCAATACCCACTGAGTTCTACAGCTTTCAAGTTCACACTTTTCCACCTGCTGCAAATTTACCCCGATTTGATTTTGCAAAAGAAGCATGGAGTATTTTCAATGCTTCAACCTGACACATTGATTTCACAATCAAAAAACCAGAGCAAGTCTTCTTTGGTGGCAAAACGAAGCTGAAATTACATGCAGAAAAGACAGACATACATGGGAAAGGGAAAGATAATTCAGTTAACAATTAAAAGTAAGAAAGGGCAGAAAAATAATAAGGAAACTAAGGATATTAGTTAAGAATTTGCAAAAGAGCACGGCTAAGTACACTTAATAGGATTTTTAATATGCATTAGAAATAAAATTAACCTTAGAAAAGCCCGCTACTAGGGAAGAATGATAAAAATTTTAAACACCTTGTGGAAAAGGCACAAGTGTTCAAGTAAGTATTCCGGTTCTAGATTTGGAAGAGGCAGGATTACACAGTTGTATCACCTATGAAAGATGCTAAACCTCCCAGGCTATTTGTCACAGACAGAGGAATAGCGTAAAAAGCAAATGTGCATACACCAAATGTGTACAAAGGGGGCAACTTCACCTACATTTACAGCATCAGTGAGACCAATACCAGAACCCAGTGTGTCATTTTGGTATCCAGTCTCTTAAAGGATATGGGAAAGGGTACGCTAAAGTTACATGAAAATGATTTGACGGCTGATGAGAACATCTGAAAGTGAGAGAGTCTTCAGTGCTCAATGTAGTTTGTCAAGAAAGAATGGTGAATAAATTACAGTCGATAAATACTTCTGTGCAGAGGAAATTCTGATTACTAAGAGGCTTTTGGATCTAGCTGTAAAAGTCAGAAAAAGAACTGACTGGAAGCTGACACCAGATAAATTAAAATGATAACGAGGCACAGTGTTGAAACAGGGTGATTAATGACAGTAGCATACTACAAAGGGAAATGATGGATTCTCCATCCCTAGGGGTCTCCAGATCAAAACTGCATCCTCTCAGAAAATGCCTCCCAACTAGATGCAAATTATTTATTTTGCCCAAATACCAAGGTAACTGAGCAAGGCATACATTTCAGAGACAGCCAGGTGGACTGATTCGATGTTTGCTTCTGGCTTTATATTCACAAAAATCTGGATGATGGCAGTAGAAGAGAACTCCACATGCCAACAGATTCTTCTTTTCACCACCAGCCTGTCATTTTCGCAGCTCTGGGAAGCCAGTTTCTGAGATGTAAACCTTGAAAGCAGGCCATGACAGCACCTAACCCATTTGGAAAGGGCTTACATGTCTGCACACGTGTGTCACACAGTATCTCAACAAACCCAAAAACTCACTAGCTTTAGCTGGCAATGGAAGCCTGCCATTGAAACTGGAATATAGTATTTTCAATATTGTCTGTAATATTGACAAAAATGCAGAAAATGTGACCATACACCATCACTGGGGCACCATTGGACTATCCCTCCTCAAACCTCCAAGTATCTAGCTATCTCAAGCCTTCTGACCCTGAGAAAGAGGAAAGGGTCAGCATCCATCTTACCCTGCGACCAGCCTCGTTGTTCTGCAAGTTCATCAGCATGCGAGCCTGCTCCTCTGAACCTCTCACGTAGTTCTTCTCCCTCTCCTTGGCATCCACAAACTCCTTGGCAAAACGATATCCATACTCCACGTTATCCCCGCAGCCACCCCACAGCCAGTCTCGGGGCAAGTCCTTGGGCCGGGCGGTCCGGCTGCAGCCACAGCTGGAGAGCTCTCCTTCACGGCAAGCCCGGCTGATTGCATTCACCACCCCGGCAGCACTGACGGCGTAGGTGAAAGCAGTCTCTCGGCTCCCTGTAAGAGAGACGTGAGAAGCAAATTAATGAGAGACAGATCTTATTTAACAAACACAACATGCAGCAAGGAGCAAGCCAACGGGCTCCGGACATTAGGACATGGTGTGTTCTGAGAAGATGCATGGAATTAACTGGAACAAAGGAATGGGGTGGTCAAGCACAAGGGCCCCTGCTCTGGTAGAGGGGGAACTGCCGTAACACATGCTTGCATCCTGGTTTTGTTTTCATTTCACAACAACAGCTCCAGCCAATTGACTGTCCAGAGCTGGCAGTTTCTGTGTAACCAGGATCAACCCCAAATCTGATTTTCTGATACACCAGGAAAAGGGCCGAGATTCCTGCTGTCGCCTGGACGAATATTTTCGGGAAGAGCATGTTCTTCGTGAACTTGTACGCGCTGCTCCTCAAGGGTTATTATTTTTATTATACTTACGTTTGACTATCTAAGAGCCCTGGAAACTCCAGGCCTTGCCCAAAAGAAACAGCAACACCGTAGGCAGGGAGCACTCAGCCTCCTTCCTCTCAGATCAGCCCTTCAGTATGCTCTCATTTTAACCCAGAGGAAACTCTCTAGCAGCAAGAGTGTTATTCACTTGCTGAAAATACAGCTGCTGCCTCAGCCACTGAATTTGCCAATAATCATTGAAAACAACTAAAGAGGTTGGTCCTGTGCAAAAGGAGCATTCTGGTTAAGCCAGCTATCGCTCTGGAATGGTCTTAATTTAATTGGGACAAGCACTCTTTGTGGGCTCCTGAGTTCATCGACCTTATTTTGGTTTACATAAGGTCAGCTGAGAATTGTTTTGAGACAAACTGAAGGAAACTAATTTTTACACTCAAGCATCAGGGCAAAGACTCTCCCAACACCTCCACAACTGCAGTGCTGGAACAGGTAAAACTTTCCCATGTAGACAATAATAAATGAAACGACTTTCCATTAGCAGGTTTACTAGAGACTGCCCTGCTTGGAGCGTATGCTCTATACAGCTTAAAGCCTGAGCCAAGCAGCTGGATCGGGTCTCCAGCTATGTATTCCTGGCAGTGATTCAGCCCCAATTTGACCGGGGCACCAACACAGCCAGAACACTGCATGAGGCCGAGCTGTGCTGCACCAGTGAGTGCTGTGGGTCTGAAAGAGGGGAGTGGAGGGGGATGATGATGAGGAGGAGGCAATCTACACCTGTGCTCTCACTACACGGTGTAATAAATCGCTAAAATGACACCTTCAGAGTCATTGTGTGCATCACCAAACTTTCAGGTGATAAAGAGAACAACTGCCAAAGCTTCATTGTAATAAGCAATCTGATTGTGAAGAGCTACTTACACCAAACCCCAGCAAGAGGCGACCCTCTAATGCTCTCGAGCAAATTTGCATGACTTCAGAGGGCAGATCCTCCAAGAGCAGTTTGTCACCAACCCACCAGGTTCTCAGTGCCAGTTCCCTCAGCGGGACTGAGCTGATGCTTTTGGTGTGCTCTTGTTCCAATTTGCATGTGCTGACAATCTGTAATTAATAGCAGCTTATCACCAGCTTAGTGGTAATGATCCAAGACAAAGGCAAGGCTGTGAATGGCATCCACCCTGAAGAACAACTTGTGATCCACCCACCCCACCCCCCCCCCAAATGAGAGTTGTGCACTAAGAGCTGGAGTACAGCACAAGACAAAAAATGCTACGGGACACATAATATAGAAGGGATGGCCTTACTAGCAGGTCCTAAGGAGAGGACTATGCCCTCCCAAACCTCCCTGATCCAAGAGGTAAAGAGGAGTGACTCCTAGTTAAGGTAATTCAGCTGAGACTAGCCCATAAGGGAGTTACAGTCATTTTTCAGCAACTCATCTACTTTGTTTTGCATGCTGCAGGTATTTTAAGGTAACAGTCCAATGTGCAGTTTTGCCCCTACCAGTCTGTGCTGGTACGGTGAGAGCCCTGCAGCCACACCAATCGTCCTGCTAAGCAGAGCACTCCCTGCATCTATGGAGATTAAAAAAGACACAGGGGGGAAAGGACCCCCCAGCATTACGGCTTGCGAGACAGAGCCTGCACGGCTCCAGGTGCTTAGCATCCTCACAGCTCGATTGAGATCCCTCTACTGAAAGCACAGGTGGGATTCACACTTTTACTGTCCATGCTTTAATCACCTCCAACTTTCAAACGTAGCAGCAACTCAGTGTGCGGCCCCTGGCTCTGTATGAGGAGTTTAGGCTACTGAGGATGGTGGTGGGAGAAGCTGAAGCAAGTCACAGTGTGTGGGTTTTTTGCCCCCTTGCTGCCCACCAAGCAGAACAAACCACGGTGCTCGCTCAAGGTAGGTTTGGAAGACTGCGGCTCCGTTTGGGAGGTGGGATAGGACACGTGCATGAAACCCTGCGCTAATGCAAAGCAAATCTGTAGCTGGCAATTGTGGACTTACACATTCTAGTTCTCTCTGCTCTCCTACCACGCCTTCCGGCCTTGGAAAAGTATTTGGGTTTTTGGTCATCGTCTCAAAATTCACTCTGGTTCCATGACACTGTGCCATCATCTAAACGGGCCAGGGAGTTATTCCCCAAATTTATGCAAACGTGAACGGGGGTTACGGAGACGGTCAGGCGGTAAACCCCCTCCTGCCCTCTTGCACACCCTGCTCTCCCGAGCTGGGGTGGCCCGGAGTCACCCCAGGTCGCCGTGCCCTGGCCAGGCTCGGGGGACGATGCCTGGGGCCGCGGTCCCCGGGAGACTCTGCCCACCGGCGTGGAGCTCCGCGGAGCTCTGCTGCCCTCCTGTGCCCGCTGGCCACCCGCCACCGGGACGGGGAGCCCGGGGCCGCGGTGGCTTTTGGGGGGCACCGTGGAGGGTGCCAGCGTGGGCTGTACCCAGGCAAGGTGTCGGTCCCTACAGATTGCTTCCCTGGAGTTGCACGAGAAGGAGATGGGAGAATGGACCCCAGCGGGGAGACTGACATGAAGATGATAAAAATCGGATGAAAAAGTTTTCGTTTCAACTTTTTAAAAGCATTTCCCTAAAGTTTGCCAGTCTCGAGGTAAAAGGAGGAAAAATATTTCTCTTTGTTCTCTTCTTTTATGACTCGTTTTTTTTTCCCTTTTTGCATCTGAAAAGGCAGAAGAGATAAGATCTTTGGCTCCAGAAATGACTGGACAAGCCTGGAAACCCCAGCCTTGCGGTTTAGGATTGCGCTGAAGGAGATAGACTCTCTCCTCCACTGAGGAAATTTTAACGCGACCTTTTTGGGTGCTCTGTCCTCTGCCTCATAAATGCAGAAGTAAGGAATGTGTCTGTATAGAATGTAGAGAGGTAGATACATGCACACATGCAGCCTAAAATCTGTACTGGCAGAACAAGAAGCAACTTCAGAAGGATCATTTTTGCACATCTCCAGGTATCATTACTGTATAAATCACATTTCAAAGGTAAGAGCAATTCTCACAACACCACAAACACTAGTAAAACCGATGCTAAAAAGCAGCCTGATCCAGTGCTAGGGATGCCTCTACAAAAGCTTTGTATCACTGGACTGCCTCACACGCACAACATGAAGGTGTAATGATTAAACACAGACCAACCGGGTCTCCTATTTCTGAGCTGAGCCAAGTTCTGCAAGGGGGGAAGGAAACCAATCTTCCAGGTTTCTCAGTGAACACTCTCCCAAGGAGCTCCCAGGCTTTGGACTTGGCCAGGGCAGGTTCTCCTCCCCTCTCACAATCCAGAGCAGCTCAAAGAATCATATAATATATGCCATGCCTGCATCAGTGGGTGGGCAGCCGAGGGTTGTTGGCACACTACCCACCTTCTGGGTCCTTCTTATCTCTTCCCGCGCCCTCCTCCCCCAACACTCTGGCATGCCTCTGCGCTCTTGCAGATATTCTGGTCTCCAGACCTTTCTTGTGCCATTGGCACAGAGTACAGAAAAAGGGCTGTGGTCCAGAATTGGGGCTCAGAGGTTGAAAACAGGAGACAGGCACACAGTATGAACCCAGGGAAGAATGACTTTGTGGTTGACATGACCTGAGAGATTGAAAAGCTTTGTTTTCTTCCCCAGCATGGAAAACAGATTTGCTGGAATTATGAGCAATACCTCATTACAAAGAAAGGAAAAGCAGACGGTGGAATTAAGAGAAGAGGCACCATCCCCTTCCACAGCAGCTTACTGTGGACATAGGCAATGATGGTGAATCATCATAAACCCTGGAATACCCCAGGCCATCTTTGGTGACATTTTTTCTTACTTGTGTGCTCTCCTGTGCTGGAGTACAACCATCTGACCATGCTCTAACTCACCAGAGTATCTAAAGGACCCAGTTTCAGAACTCTTTGTTAGGATAGCTTTTTAAACAGTGGGCAAGTGCAGGCGGTCACCTCACAGATTCCTACTAGAGGTACAACGGTAGTCCTAGCAAACAAATGCACGCACACACAAAACAAATAATAGCAGCAGGACTATTGGACATACCCATCACATACCCACACCACCTCTTCCCTCATCAAAACCCAAATCTACTCCCAGTCTAAACTAACAGGATCAAATTCATTTTAGAGAGGAGGCATCTTCCCTCTTCCACTGTCCACTCTATGTCCCTTCTTCCCGTACACCCTCTGATGTTTCCTAACTGCTTTTCATCCTTCACCTCTGATCTTTGCCTTCTCTTAGTTCACCCTTCTTTTCTCCAGGCGTGGACTCACCCACTGTACCAACTTGGGGATGCAGGAAGGTACTGAAGAAGAGGAGAATGTTTGCTCCAGAATGGGAAATTCCTATTTTCTTCTGTCCTTGTGGAGTCACTAGATCTCCCTGGGGATCTGAAATTTACCCTGTTTTTTGGGCTAAGTTACACATGAGGGAGGGACACCAGGAAGGGAGAGATGGAGGTGTATTTTCTGCTCTTTCCTTGTGGTGGCTGAAATATCAGTTTTCATACCCTGAAGCACAAGTTTTAACAATCTGGGACTGCATGCAGCCTCATCTGGCCACCACCCTTGCTATCAGAAAGCAAGAGATCAAGGATGTGCAGATGCCTTGGATATGTGTCAGGAGCTGAAAGTATGCTTCAGGAAACGGCATTTCCCAGGGGAGTACCCCGGAGAAGCGGGGATTTGTTGGAGTATGAGCTGGGCAGAAAAGGAGGAATTAGAATAGCTCTGGTGGGCTGAATTAGGGATTCTGAAAGGTTGAGTAACACATGCAAAGAAGTCCCTAAAATTCCCCAGGATGATGCATAAGAATTTCAGGATCAAATGGAGGGGATCGCAGGACTTGGCTACCCCGGTGCCCTATCACCTTGACGCCCCAGAGGCATTAAAGATGCGTCTTTTGGTGCCCTGCTGCTTGTAAGTTTGGGGGGTTTTTTGAGAGTGAAGCCAAAAAGGTGCAAGCAATGCTGGGGACAGCTGGGGGTGCAGGAGCTGGAGGTCTTTTTCCATTCCTTGCTAAGTGTTTTCCCTGACCTTACAACCAAGAAATAGTGCTGGTTCTGGATTTTTCAGTGATCAGCTTTGTGGGTGGGAAACAAAACCTGGGGTTGGTAGAGAGTGAGTGTGTGTGCGCAAGCGTGTGTGTGTGTGTGTGTGTAAGCGGCTGCTTTAACACCTTTTCTTTATTGTCCTGGCTGTCGGACACATCAAACCAAGCCCGGATTTCTCAGTTTCTTGCCATCAGATGACTGCATTTCAAAAGGAGCTGGGACAATGTGGCTCGGTCACACCTCAATTCAAGTGCAGCAATGACCTGTCAATGTGCCTCTTATGGCCAGCAGGGCAGGAATTATAAAAATCTCTTAGGTTTACACAGAAAGTAGCAGAACGGGGAGGGGAGGGGGGAGATCCCATGCCAGGGGAGTCCATATTTCCCACATCTCAGTTCTGCATTCCCTGTCCGAGGGCGCTCCAGATGCTGGGAATGATAGTGTGCCTCCATTGTTCCCGGCTCCAGCTTCTTCCCTCCCTACCTCTAAACAAGCACACAAAACAAAAGCAGACCCCCTCTTCCTGACCTTCCCATGTCCCCCAAAGAAACACCCCTCCACACACACACACCAGCCCCAGCCAGCTCCTGCTGCGGCTCAGGTGCAGGCCCGCTCCCCGCTCAGGGCCAGGCAGCGCTGGGCAGCACCAGGGAATGGCACGGCTCGTTAGAGGCGGCTTTAGGAGGGGTGCTAATGGGGCTCATCGCTCCCTCACGTGTAGTTGAAGAAAATGAGAAAGCTGCCCGGGGACAGCCTGCCTGCGCCCGGCACCCGCCCCGTACCGGGTGCTCCTACCTATTTTCATGACCCGCCCAAAGACGGAGGTGTTGTCCACCGTGCTGCAGTTCCACCGCCGCTGCCGAAACTGGTACTGGCACTCCTTGATGGCACTGCGGGCCCCTTCCCCGATGAACACCATGTGCTCCTGGTAGAGCTGGCAGAGCTTGCGCTGCCCGGGGGAGAGCCCCGGCAGCTGGCTGCACACCGGCTGAGCGCCGATGATGTACATCTCAGGTCTCTGGATGGGGTTCATGGCCAAAGACCTACGATGAGAAAAACATCCAAGGGAGTTTTTGGAGGGAGAGGCCCCCTCCACGAAACGTCCGGCACCTTTCCCCGCCAGCCCAGCCCAGCCCCGCTCCCAAAGCCCGGGCGCATTTCTCATGTCAGCTGCCTCCCTCCACGGCTCTGCCAGATGCGAAGCTTTTCCAGGGCTCTAGCGGGAGAAACACAGCTCGTTTGTAACCTGAGTTTAAACACTGAGGACACCCGGGATGGGGAGGGGGGCAGAGGAAAAGCTCAGCACTTTCTCTGCAGAAGAAAGCGAGCTGCTTTTTCACGGACCGCCAGCGAGCGATGCCTGCCTTCGAGCCAGGCTATTTTCCGCTCTTCAAGGGGAAGGGGGCTCCGCGGCTGCTCCCAGGGCTTTTGGCAGCGGGTAGGAAACCTTACCCATCCTCTCCTGACGCCTTCCCCCACATCCCAAAGCCCGAACGGGATTTCGGCGAGCCCGTTCAAAAGGAGTCCAGAAACGCCTGGAGGAGAGGGGCTGCGTCTCAGGTCCCCAGAAACCGGGCAGGGACGGGGAAGGGGGTTGGGGGGGGACACGGGGGACTTGGAAAGAAGCGAGCTGCTGCGAAAGAAGCCCGGGAGGCAAGAAAGTTCCGTCGGGGAGCGCAGGGCAGCCGCCCCGCTCCCGCTCCCCCGCCCGCCCGGTCCCCGGTCGCCGGTCCCCGGCCCGCGGCGGCGGACAAAGGCGCCGCTGCCTCCCCCCCGCGCCCTCACTCACCACCAGGAGTTGGCGTCGGCCACCGGCGAGGTGCAGCTGCAGAGGAGCGCGGCGGCGAGGGCCAGCCTCGGCCCGGTCATGGTGGGCTGCGGGCGGCGGCGGCGCTGGGGCAGCCCCCGCAGAGCCGGCCGCCGGGACGGGGCGCCCTGCGGAAAAGCGCCGAGGAGAGAAGCCCTGGAGCGGGGCCTGCGAGCGGCGGGGGCGCGGCCAGCACAGCCCGGCGGCGGCGGCTGCCGCCCCCTCCCACCCCCCGCAGGACCCTCCCCCGGCCGCCGCCTCCCGGGGGCTCCGGCGGCGGCCCTGCCTCCCGCCCGCCCTCGGACCGGGGCGGGGGCCGCGCTGCTGGGGCTCCGCCGCCGCCACCGACGGAGCCTCCCCGTCCCGCCCGGGCAGGGGCGTGGAGGCGACGCGCGGAGCCGGCCTCGCCCTTGGGGGCGTCGGGCGGGGCCCCCGGGGCCGCCCCCGGCTTGGCCGCCTGGACGTGTCCCCCCACCCCGGCCGCCTGGACGTGCCCCCCCGTCCCCCCCCCCGTCCCGCCAGTGCCCCCGCGGGCCGCGCCGCGGCGTGGTGGGGAGCCCCGCGGCCGCAGGTGTGCGGGGAGCCGGCGGGGCACATCAAAGCGCCGCGCTGGCCCCGCTGCCTTTGTAATGCAGGGCCGGCTCGGAAATGAGCCGCCCCCCTCCCCAAAACGGCTTCCAGAAAAAGGGCCCCACGCCGTGGCCCCCAGCCCCGCGGCCCGGGCGGGGGTCGGCGAGGCGAGGCTGGGCTGCCGGCGAGGAGCGCAGATCGGGCTGGCACCAGAGCCTAATGGCTTTATGGGCAGGGGAGGCAGACAGGAGAAAAGCTTCAAAGGCTCCTCTGGTCCAAACACCCCTCTCCCTTCCCCGCTCAACCCACCGGGAACCTCAAAGGCCGGGGGCAATCTGGCAGCGCCTCAGCCCTTTCCCCCCCACGCCAGACACGGGCAGAAAGCAAACGCAGGCATCCCGGAGCCGTGCGGGTTCGTGTAACAAACGCTCCTTGCACCCAGCCTCCCCCAAGCCGCGGGGAAGCAGCCACCTCATCACGCCAGCGACACTGCTCCTGCTGCCCCTGTCTCTACATGGCTCCCCACCACCCTGTCCTACCCTGTGCTGCACGATGCCCACCTCTCCGCCACGTACAAATGCCCCCCTCCACTCCCACACAGCCTCCTCGCTGAGCCTGGCGTCCCCCCCTGTCCCAGCCCCTGTGGCAGCTCCCCAAATGCGGCCTGAACATGGGGCTGTCCCCCCCCCCAGCAACTCCCAAGTCGCGTCCGCAGCGTATGCAGTCCAAGACCCGCAAGTACCCAGCCTTTCACTTTGCCTCACGAGCGGCGCCCGAGACATGAAATCACCAGACTCGGCAGCTCAGACCGCTGAAGTATATTTTTTATCGAATTCCTCACGCCCGACACGGTGGACTTGCTGTGTTTGTTTGCAGCACGCTTCACTTCCTCCCCCATCCAGATGTGCTGTACCTGCAGCTGGTGGCCCATCTCACCTGGCAGGCAGATGTGGGCTGTGAGTGCCAGAATTAGCCTCAGGACAAAAAAGCCTTGTGTGACCCAGAACCTCGGCGGGAGGGGAGTTTTACTGCTCGGGCACAGCAGGATCCACGTCTGAAGAAAACAGGGTGACTTTATTCACATCTTCTATATTCTCCCTTTTCCTCCTCCCACAGCCCCGAGCGTGACGGAGGGATGGCGAGGTGTATGTGTGTGTAGCCACGCATACGTGTTTTGGGTCTGTTTCTATAGGGAATAGACAGAATGGAAAGTTTATCTCCGCGAGTCTGGGGAGGAAGGAAGTTGTGTATGGATGAATGGCTTTTCCATGACAAACAATGAGTCTGCACAGACATGGTGTGATGTCACCTAAAGAATTTCCAAGCCTGCCTCAGATACAGAAAACCTCCTTGCTGGCAGAGATGAGAGCGTCTCACCTTTCCATCTCGCCACAGCCAGAAGGAAGAACTAGGACAGGGGGAAGAAAAAAAAAAAAAGCTGTCTCACACATGCACACGAGGAAGGCATGTGCCATGTAAATAGATGACACGATGGGAGAGGTGTATCTCCAAGCTTCGCCCTCACCAAGTCTCCTCACGGATTCTGAGAAAGGAGTAAACTGTGGCGAGCTGCCTCAGTGCCTCTCCCAGCCAGGAATGCGAGGCGGCACCAGCCGATGAGGCACTTCCACAAATAGGGGTGATGTCAATGTCCGCGTTCGTGTGAGCTTCTCTGAGCGCATGTGCGCAGCCGCGGCGCTCCACAGGGCAACAAGGATATACCACCACGTGGCACTGGACCGGTGGTCCACCTCTGGCGCTGCGGCATGGTGGAAACGAAAACCTTTCCAGGTGGTAAAAGTCTAGGAGATGCTCCTGCGAAACTTGGTCCAGAAACACACGGTGTTAATTAAGTATCTCATTTTAAGTATTAATATTCGAAGGCAGCCAATGATTAACAACAGCAAAGTGTTGTGAATGCTGCTAGTAGCAACTCGACCTCCAAAAAGCACCAGCAGGGCAATGATCTTATGTTGAAACATGAGATACAAAAGTTGCCGTACGGGATAAGGTTGCTTATCCAACCAAAGGCGGCAACGAAAAGAGATGCTTCAGCGGGGAAGGTCTGAAACTCTGAATTCTACCCAAATTCTGCTGCTGGCAAGAGCAACTGCCATTGAGTTAAGACATGAATTATGGAAGCGAGTCCTTTTTAAGGTGCTGGAAATAATTTCTTCACTGGCTGCATTTATGATTTCAGATAAAGTGGTAATAGCAGGTGAGGCGTTGTTGGAGGGATGTAGCCTCAGCCAGCAACTTCCAGACCAAAAGCTGCAAAGCACTCAGCCAGCAGTCCAAGGAATACTGTCTATCCATCTTCCTTACACCCGTTTCTACTTGCCACCAAAATCTTGACAGCGAGCTTCCGATTTTGTAAATAAAAAGCTTGGGTTATTTTTTTAAGCTCAAGCAGCTTTGGCAAGGTTGTTTGCCAAAAAGCAGGGCTGGGTGGGAGAAGCCAGTGGAATTCTGTGAGGATGAGAGGTAGGGTGAAGCAGGGCTGCGGGAGGGCTGGGACAAATGGAGCCAGCGAGGGAGGCATCAGGTAAGAGAGGGGGAAGAGAGAGAAGAGCTGCTGGCAGGTAACCCCAAATGACCAACTGGGAGCCTGGGAGAATCATCGGGATTTGGGTGGCTCAGGGGAAGGGGGCTAGAGTGAGCAGGACTTTGGGATGGCTCCATACGAGTGACACAAAGGGATCACTACGCTAACAGGTATAAGTGAGGCCCTGGAGAAAGCCGGTCTCACCCACTCTCCTGTTCCCTGGCTAAACCCTGTCTCAAATCCAGGTCTGCCCAACCTCACCCCAGGCATACCACCCCTCCTGGCCACCACCCCTGTCCACTCTCCACCACCCATGTGACTCCCACTTTCATCCCAAACCATCCCTCCCCCAAGGCAGCCCACCCACACCAACTCACACCGCTCCTGCTACAGGAAGGGGCAGTAGAAACAACTCTGAAACTGAGGGTTGCTCCTGCTTCTGTTGGAAATGGTCCCATCCCACCCCTTTGAGTGGGCCTGGCTCACTCAAACAGTGGTAGTGAACCCATGCTGTGCCCTGAGTGTTGATGCTTTTGCCTAGATTGCTGAGGATCACCCGGGCCAAATAGGGAGCTGTCGCCTGAAAACAGGACATGGATCTTAACCTTCAGATTGAAGGTCCAATGCTCCCTTAGGTCTAGCTGCTCCCTTCCTAGAGGGAAAAGCAGCGGCAGCAAGCCTGCCTCTTCATAAAGCCTTGGCATTCTGCTGCATTCAACAGTCTGCTGCCCTAGGCAACTGTCTACTGTGTTGCATGGCTGCCTAAAATTAGTACCTGTGTTTGCCTTTGTTTGATTTTCGGAGGTGACAACTGTGCATGAAGCACAAATCTACACATCGAGTTTCCAAAGTCACAGCGGAGCAGCTGGAGAGCTGTCGCCGCTTTCCCAATACCGTCCCTGCCGTGTTTGCTGGAGGGAAGCTGCAAGGCTCCAAGAAAGAAGGGGAGGTCACGTCCATGAGATCATTTGCAAAGATTTGGCAGACCGTGAAAAAAGTTGAACCCTGGCTGGAAGAGAGCCCTGATAAATTAGAAAAGGAGTTACTCATGCAAATTCCTTGCCCTACCCTTATTGTTTTACGTAAATTTGGGATGTCCCCAAGTGTGACACAGATCTTTAACAAGTGCTGTAAGGAGTGCTGAAAGAAAATGTAAGTCTCTTTCCATGTAACTTCAATGATCCTCTTTTCTTCATCTTGTCCAGTTTCTCCCGGACTGGGGAGAAGTGGAAAACATTCTTGATCAAGAGCCTCTTTCAAGTTCCTGTTTATTCTTGCAACTTGACTGTGGTTCAATGTCTTGCAATGTCCAATGCATCCAGAAACATCTATTGCTCTCTCTGACAAAGGAGACAGGGAAAATACTCACTGAAGTAGAGTCTCCTTTACTTACGGAGCCAGTAGAGATGTATGACCCAGGAAAGAGGGTTTACACGTGCTGCTCGAAAGGGAATCCCTGCCCTCTGGTTCTGTGCCATGGACCAGCTGCTTGATGGCACCAAGAGATGTACTGCAATGTCCTGCTGTACATCTGCTCCTGGCAGCCAGGCTTGGTTTTAACCACAGTTCTTACTAAGACTTTAGGAATCTCATTAAAGTCGCATACCTGCCCATTCAGCTGAACCAGTTTTAGAGGGAGTGTAGATTAAAAAAAAAAAAAAAAAAAAAAAGTCCCTTGAAGCTAAATTGCAGCTCGCACACAGAAACCTAAATAATTTTATCCCACTATCCCACCCCACCCCCCACTCACTTGGTGCTGTGCTGCTCCCCTGCTGCCGACCTGTCCCCCTCTCAGCATTGTACCAGTCAACCGTCCCAGATCTAAATGTGTTATTTTATTTGTATAGTGATTATTACCTAAACAGCAACTGGTCCAGATCCAGCTGGGGTGTTACGGAAGGTGTAATAAAACCTTCTCAAAGTATCCCAGACCATCAGCCCTTCACATCCACTGCTTTTTGTCTTGACATTGCCTTGCCTTGTTGAACTCTTACGCACTCCCTGTCTCCGCTGGAAGGGCAGATTATTCCTGCCTGTGTCCTGCTTGTTTCTTTTGGTACTTACACAGTCCGTTTTATCTCCTGATGTGCTCATGGGCTACCTTTTTCTGCATCTCATCACCTGTCACCCCTGCTGACAGATCCAGATTTCCTTTCACCACTACCTTGCTCTTTCATTTTTCCATGACTCCCCTGGCCAATGACATCCAGTCTCCCTGTCACCAGGGCATGTAGTGCAGCAAACGCCAAGATATACCTGCCAGTCCCAGCAGACCCAGTGACAGCTGCCCCTGAAGTGCCTCGCCAAGGAGAGCAAGAATGGAGGAAGCTTGCGAGTAAACCAGAAGTATTAGATGGCAAAAGAGGCCAGATACTAAACATTTTCACCATTTAAAACCAGAATAGGTAAAAAGGATAGTGATTCTATGAATAAAACAGCTTCTCATTAGCAAAAGATACAGAATATATGTAAATCCTTATGAACATTGTCATTTATGCCACAATATTTCACACGATGGGCAACGAGCTCACCTGGAGCAAGACCGTCTCACCCGCTACAAAACCAAAAAGGAGCAAACTCCAAGGATAAACCTGGACATGACCCTCCTCCCTCTCAAACTGATTCAATGGTAGTTGTACTCTTACAGCAGATTAAATCCCAGTGTTGAGCCAACCTGGTCCACCCAGACCAGATGTCCCAAAGAAAAGTGCAAGAGACTCAGCAGCAACCTGTGCAGCACCCACAGAAGCTGCGCGTGCTGAAACAAAATTGATTTAGATTTTTTGAAGTCAAGAAGGAAGCGATGTAGAACCATCCCTGCAGGTACATGGCTGCCTGGAAACCTTCCGTATTTCCCATATCCTGGGGACAGACCGAGGCCACCTGGTTCCCTTTTTCATAGGAACTCTAGTTGCATGTTGGCAGCCTCAGTCGAGAGCCAGAGACCTGAACCAGCACATGTCTGGCCCAAATTTTGCACTTCCTGTTCCCACAACTACTAGAATACCAGGGTTTCTGGGGCTGCAGCAAATTGTCCTTAATCACAAACTGAAACCTTCCTAGCATCCTTTATTTATGTGGGCAAGCCCTGTAAGAAATTAGACCAGCTCCACCATGTGTAGTCATTACCTTACAAATCACTAAATGCATATATTTGAAAAAAGTACTAAGTATTATCCTCTGATGACCGTTCAGTGGCTTCTTTAATGTGCTCACGGTGTCACAGCTTGCTTGCCAAAAGGCACCCCGTCTCCTTAATTTGCACTAGCAATTTCTTCTTCAGAAATCGTTCCCCAGACCCCCTCAAAGGAGCCATGGGAGGTCAGGTAGAAACACAAGCCCAGGCGGGGTTAGGAAGCCCACGCTGCTGCTCCCCAACATTGCAGGTTTTAGGAACAAAAGACTCAAACCCTTACAGCCATCTAGCCCACACCTTCCCAAGTGTTAAGTTTACATGGAGGATTAGCCATCCTAAAGGAGAATAAGACATGAAGAAAGTGAAAAGAAGAAAGCACGTCCCTCCTTTATTTGTTTTTCAGGGGCCGACCCTGGGAGCTGGTTTGTTACCTGCCCGTAGCTGACCGCGGCACGGACCCCTCAAGCAGTGACAGGCGGGCAGCCCTCGTCCTGCTAGAGAGCTGATGCTGGCTGCAGGATTTGCGTGAGAACTCTGGACTCAGATTGTGGTGGTTACGAGGATGTACATTAGCCCTACTTGAAGATTAGGAAGGATAACAGGACAAAGTTCTCTGACGGTGTGAGCAAGGAGGTAGCGAAAGGTGATCCAAGTCAAAGCAACTTCTCTGCAGAAATTTCAGAACAGGCCAGGGGATGGAAACAGCTGGATGACTTGAAGTGTTTTCTACCCTACTCTGATCTTGCAAAGCACAGAGCACCCTTCATCCTCCCGCAAGAGGTGTCTAGCTCCCCTAAGTCCCACTGGGGTCATCCCAAACCAAGAAGATTTACGACTCTGCGTCTCACAGACTGGGAAAGACAGGGAAATATTTAAAATACAGTTAAGCTGCTGTTGCAGTGGTTCTTGGCTCTCCAGGAATAGATGACCGGGGGAAGCACAGAGATGCACGGTTACTGCTCCGTCTTGGACATTCAATACCTCGGTGTGGGTCACAGGGACCGGTGTCAGACTGACTCAGATCAATAGCCTCCTGTCAGTTAAATCTCTGCCAGCAAAGCTTGATATAGACATTTCCAAAGGAAATAGTAAGCCATGGAATAAATTCAAATCGAATTTCGTTTCTCTCCTTCCTGTTAGAGTCTTCAAAGATGTTCTTATAAAGTCCAGTCTCATGAAAATAATATTAATGATCAGCTGTTCCTCCACTGTAGAATTGCAAAGCAAGCACATACATACACACCGTACATTAGACCCCACGACTCTTAACAGCTACTATTTTTCCCTTACTTTACAGAAAGGGAAAGAGAGGTGCAGGAAGGGCTGAGTAACAGGTTCAAAACAGTAAATCTGTGGTGCAGATTTACCTCCGTTCAGCAAAGCATTAAACCAGGTGCTTGAAAGTAAGCATACGCCGGGTCGTTTTTGCTGAATCAGGATAAAAATTAAAATCTGCTTGCTTTTCCATTCTTTCGACCACCAGATACTTCCGCCATCAATTAAATGTGGCTCCTGCTCAAATAGAGTGCATTCAAAGTGCAAGTAATAAACAAAATATTTTGGGAATAATGCCCTAGTGTATCAACTGTATCATCTACACAGCTATCCCAAACAGTTTCCAAACCAAAGCAAAAACGTTTTCCAAGTATGCTTATTATGTTTTAGTGTTAAAAAATATAGAGCGAAAAGGCTGACATACTATAACTAAAGCCCTATCTGTATCAGAAGATTACACTGATTTAACCACTTTCAGAACTTATCTTCTCTACTGTCACACTTCAGTGCAGGAATCTCCTGTTAATTCTGGCTGCAACAGATTTAAGCTAAACCTGTTCATACCGTCTTGGGAATAGACTGCATACACATTTGTACCAAAAAGAAGATAATTTTATCTCTCACCTTTATTCTCGCATCCATCACATATGTGCAATTCTAACTGCAGAAAATAAAGAATCCTATTTAAGATTTGTCTGTAAAATGCTATTATAACACTATTACCTGCTTAAATAAAGAGTGTCCAGGTACAAATTTTCAGCAAAATGTGCATTCATGCAAACCTAACCTGGAAGAGTTACATCAGGATATCAGCGTTGTATAGGTTAGTTACCCTTTAAACCAAAAGCAAAACCTTCAAAATTAAGATCTGTCCTGATTTAACTAGACTGCTCAGTTAAATCACTGCCTTTTTTTTTCTTTTTCAGTAGATAAGGTCTAATATTAGGAACAAGGGGTTGTGCCTCTTTTTCAGTGGCACATCATATGATCCCATATATAAACTCAGTGAGCATCTTGAAAGCCATGGTTTATTTGAGGTCCCTACTCTGAGTGGCATCTCACCATGCAAAAAGCTGCGACTCTTTCCCTAATTTCCAGTCTAAATTTATTCATGGTCAGCTCACGCCCATTGGTTCACGTGCCAGCTTGTCCCTTAAAGTTCAGGATGCCAAAACTGAGGCTGGAGCCTGGTGACATGGTTTTGCTGGCAGCATTACCAGGGAAATAAAGACACCTCTCTCCCACCCCGGGGGCTCGTCCCAGCCCCATGCCGCAGGACCCTGCTTTTCCGAGGTGCAGCCCCTTGACAATATAAGCAGTTCAAAAGAAGATATAAGGAGTTAAAAATTAAGCTTACAAAAAGAAAAGACCAGGTTTTACTTATTTAAGAGCCTGCACGGGTTCATGTGGGAATCAGAAGGGTGGCGGAGCGGGGCAGGAATGCGTGGTTGGAGGGGGCTGAGCCACGGCAGCACCACCTTTGCCCGAGTTACATGCACATGGAGCCGCACCAGCGCTTCAAGAAAAGTTATATTCCCTGGAGTTTTTTTGATTGTGGATCCATTCCCTGACCGATTTCACAGCTCACTGCCACAGGCTGAAGGCATGACTGCGCCATGAACATCATGAACATCAGGTCAGGAGCTGCTTAAACCCATATTGCTGCCAAAGCCCCTGCGTTTACCAGTGCAAGAACATGGTAGTAAAAAAAAAAAAAGAAAAATGAAATCTAAGTCTTAAAAAATCAGTAACGAAGCATTAATTTGAAAGATGTCTCTCTGTAAAATTACCTGCTTTGGAACAGATGAGGTTTCCAGTGTAGCAACTAGTATTTGCTGCTTTGTAAATCCTTCCCTGAGCAGAAAGAAAAAAGAACTGGAAAAGTAACTACAACTGCTAGCGTGCTTTACTCAAATTTATTCCTTTTCAATGACTTTGAATTTGACTCAGTTTTCAAAGCCTGTATTATATAGATATTTTAACTGCCAAAGCTATCCAAAAGCTTTCCAAAAAAAGCTACACTTTTTTCCTGCTTCTCTCCTCAACACGAACTGTAATGTGACATTTTTCCTGGTGGTACAGACACTTAGAACAGCACCCATCTCCTCCTCCTCCAGCTCTGCTGGCCCAGCAGGGCTAATGAAAGTTAAAACTCGCTTTACATCAACACAGCCAGCACACGATGTCACCAGACCGGCTTTCCACCCATCATGAGGGTTTCTGAACACATCCTGCACTTTACCGGCGGGGACTTTATTCTCCAAAGAGCTCAGCCCACACCTAAGCTTCAAAACAAGGAATCGGATTTCAGGAGTGCCTGTGGAAAACTAAGCTTTCCCTTTCCTGCTTTCAACATAAAAAATGCTGTAACCACCAGAAGCAAAACTCCAAGGGGTTAAATTATCTGGAAAATGTGGGTGCTTATCTAACACCTCATCTACTCCAAAGTGCTGTTAAAGCTTGTGGATGATGGACATGGGAGAATTTGGCCTTAACCTGTTGTGAGAGTCCAGTCAGTAATACTCAGAGGTTGCAGCTCTTTAAAAAGTAGATTTAAAAGTCGCCGTTCCTGCAGCAGGTGCAGCTGAGCTGGATAAGGGTACCCGATGCCGATCGTTACGATCCTGCAAACTTCAGAAAGGCACTTGGGTATTTTGACTTCTAACGCCACCCAGTTTTCCAATCCAGTTCGCTATCAAGAGCTGAGGGAGGGCACGGCTGCTTCTTTTAATGCAATGTGGGTTGATGTCATCCTTGAACGATCATGCAACTCCAGCGTCAGATGGTGTGAGATTGTCACCAGGTCGCAGAATCACACTTGAAGAAGGAAACAAGTTACTACTGAGTGATTCTCATCCCTGTGGAAAACTCAGCTATGTATACGATCATGCGCTAATTTATCAGAGGGAAGGGCGTTTTCCTCAGAAGCAATCAGAGCTTGGAAGACGGAGGCTAATCCTCTCCCGTGGCCAAACGTTACCCTGGGCACAGGGTGGACATCGGGTCAGGGACAGCCTGCCTCCCCTCCCCAGTCACACTGAGGCTGCAGCACGCCTCTATGCTAATGCTACTCTCTGGCCATGTAACGCGTGGCACTTAAATTGCACTGCACTGGCATTTCCAGCGAGGAGCACGTACAAAGCCGACGATTTGGCACGAACAGGCCTCGCCACGGCGACTCTGTCTGGAGCTCTGCTGATCTCGGCGAGGCGGGGACCTGACCCTGTGTCTGGTGACTACAGCAAGTGGTCAGGTCAGGACCTTGTCTTCCCAGCACCGCTGCTGATTTGCTTAGCCATCTCCTTTTGGTTATAACTAATTGCAACTCTGAAATTCAGTTTCTTCATCAGCCAAGGGGAGGTAAATTTATTTCAGGACCCATACTGTGATCTTGCCTGTGGATGTTGAGATACGTTACAGGCTCCAATGCGTTTAAAGATCCTTCAGTGAAACCATGTAAATAGCTATTATTAACTTCATATTCATAGCAATACCTCAGGCAGAACATAACAAACGCAAGAGAACAGCCTACAGGAGATGGCTTTTTTTTTTTTTCCAGAGAAAGGAAGGTGTTTATTCTTCCCTTGAAGCTAAAAGGAAAACATGTACCCAATGGGAGAAATCCAGTGGGTTAAGTTCTTCCAGCTGCCGCTCCAATAGAGAAAATTATCTGTTTTATGCTATCATGCAAAAGGACACTTACAGTACCAGAGATTTTTTTCTCCGTTATCTTGAACATATTTATTCTCTCTGTTACTGAATTATGTTGCCTAGACAGGACCAGGGAATATCTGCAGGTGGAACAGCTGTACATCTGGAATGCGATCTTGGCTTTTTGGGACAAATACAAGAGTTCTTGCAGTGAAAAATGTGTTTGTCCTGCAAAAAATAGTGCATTTATAGAGAAGGTAAGGATTGCTTGTCTTGCAGGCGAGGGAAGCGTGCTGTGCTGCATAGAAGGGTTATGCTGCTATGTGTGTTTGCAGGTGCAGACCAGGGAAAGCTGGCGTGTGAGGATAAACGCACCCATCCCTGCAGTGGGCAGGGTGTAGGGGGAGAGGAGGAATTGCCTGAGTCTCTATATTGCAGGGAAAGCAAAAAATCCCATTAAGGATTTATGCTGTTCCAGCAAAATAACTTCCTCGCTTGAAGCAGAAGCCAGCTTTTTCATTGTCTTTACTTCTCTCGTGCTGACAGTGTGCGGTTCTTCGCTCAAGCCCAGAGCTGGTTTTGTGCCAAGAAATTCATCACTAAGAACCAGGGTACCAAGCCTCCTAGCTCCTATTCCTGCTCTCAGTCACAATTTCAGTTGCCTTTGAAACATATTTCCGATGTATTTTGGGTGGGTGGCCCTTGTATTGCTAAACACTCATAGAGTGAAAGCAGCTATTTGTTACATTAATGGGTTTGAAAATACAGTGACATGCATGTTCAAAAATAGGTTCTAGAGAAGGCATGTATGGGAGATGTCTGAGAAGACCTTTGTGCGTGGTGTGTAATAATTATAAAGTGTTTTCATTTACACAGTGTCTCCTCCACGCACAAGGGAATATAACGAAATGTAACTAAAACCGCATATCCTTACAAATAAAGGGAGAGAGAGAGTTTCATACAAAGGTTAAACAAAAAAATCTGTTTAATGTCACTTTGGGGATTAGAGGAACTGGAGTAAAACAAACATCCAGAACAAACTTTGAGGGGTTGCTTCAGGAAAAGCACGTGCGTGAGTGTGTGCCATCACATCTGCATATTCAATACGTCTTGCTGGGACAGCTCGGGGAAAATAGGAAGCTGGAAATTTTCAGTGTGGGAATTAGATGGAAGAATGTGAACCATTCTAAACAAAACATAGCGAAGTTGCCAGCTGACTTGCTAAAATGCCAGTGCTCTCTAGGATCCCTTGAAACGGAGCTGAGGACTGGCCTTGCTGCTCAGGCAGCGGGTAGGGAGCCAGGAGATCTGGGCTCCATTCCTGGCCCTGCAACAAACCCAGCATGTGACGCTGCAAAGTCATTCAGCCCTAATTTTCCAAAAACTGATTTCATGCCTATCCTTCTGGGCACCTGGCGTGAGGCAGCGTGAGCCCAAACATCCAGGATTTCAAACAAAGTTAAGCCACAAGTACTAAATTTCCCGTCCATGAAGAAGATACATTTTGGGGCTCAGGTTCACCACGGATGCAATGGGGCAAAAACCTGCAAAGCGACCTGAAACGCTACAAAGCTGCAGGTATTACATGATTACATAGACCGCTCATTTTGCCAAAGGAGAGGTGCTATGGATATGCAAAGGGGTATTATTTAGTTACCCGTTGTTTCCCACATCCTGGCAACCATCACCTTTTTATAAATATTTTCACAGGTTTCAATACATCTGAAGATTTTTGCTTATGTTTCCCACTTCAGGGCATCAAGGAATAATCTTCTTACAAAAGGATTCACTGTTCAAAAAGGAACATAAAGAATACAGACCGGGATTGCTGGCAAAAAGCGTGGAACACCACCACCACCGACAAGACTAGGAAAATAGTAGATCTCAGGGGTGAAATAGTGGAAAGAAAGCGGCTTTTCCACATAATTTAGTCAGCATGTATGCTGGGGGAAAAAAAAAGGAGTAAAAGCAGTATTCCTAGCTTACATTTTCCTGTGAGCACACTTTTTTTTTAAAAATTGGGAACCATCTGAATTAAAGAAAGCTGTGTTCTCATTGTACATGACAAGGTCTGGTCACATAGAAGATTAATTTACATAGCATAGGCAAAGGATTATTGTGTTTTTTTCTGAACAGTGTAGAAACAAGTTGAAAGAACTCATTTAAAACACAGATCCTGTTTTACCCATTTATATTTCCACCTCCGACACAGTGAACTCCGTATTTTCTTCCCACCCTGTTTGCGCCTGCCCTTTATTTCACCCCCTCATTTTCGGAGAGGATTTTCAAGATTTTTGTCGTGCACAGGTAGATAACATGCGCTGGTGAATTTAGCAGTTTGAATGGGGTTTTAGAGAGTCCACGCATACCCAAGAGCAGAAGCAAGAACGAAGGCAGCTTCTGAAAGGCACCTCCATTTGCTACTGCTCCTCGGTGCATCCATTGGAGTTGCAGCAGAAAACTTTGAGAAAATCTAGGGCATTTAGCACCAACAGTTTCTGCGCTGTTACTTTTAGGAACAAGATGTTGCAGTGACCTTCCTTTGGCCACAGAACTAATGCAAATCTGCCATTAAGTATAAAATTGTATTTTGTATCTTCACCCCGCCTCCCGTGTAAAACTGCATTTAGTAGCTCTCACCTGCAGTTTGTGCCGGGCTCTAACTGCAACTCTGATTTTCACAGCATGTTTCCAAAACAGTACCACCATATTTTTCAGTTTTCCTCTAAGAACCTACTTCAGAGCCGATGCTCGTAGGGCAGGTGACATAACTTTGTCCAGTTCTAGTGAACTGCCAATTTTAGAATGCTATTTATTACCTGAAAATGTGCTGGTGGCCACGGTCCAGATGGAGGAGTTAATAGTGAAAAGCAACGCTGCAGTAATCCATGGCTACAAAAATCCTGTGTTTTAAGAAGCGTGCAGCTACCCTCCGCGGGCCGAGCTTATCTTCTTGCAAGGTGACCTCTAACTCTTGCTACTGCAAGAGTACATGAATTTCCCGTCCCTGGACCTTGCTCCTGGGGCCCCACGGAAGTCTTGACTGGAGAGGGACAAGCCCAGGTACTGATGCTTTTTCTTCCTTGGTAGCTTCTGACAGAGAGGACAGCAAGAAGCTTCCCTGACAGCCAAATAACCCTAATTTGCAAGCTGGCCAGTATTGCTCCATCTGCCCCGACTGCGCAGAAACCTTCGGCAGAGGGGAGCCTGCACCCGCTCTTCTCCAATCTGAGCCAAAGGCCAGAGCATCGCCTCCATCCCAGGCTGAACACACTGGCTGTCAGAGCAGTTACCCACACAGAGCGTCTGGCCATCTCTGCTGGGTTTTGGACTAACCAGCTGTTACAGGGGAAGATTTCACAAACCTGCTGCTGTAATAGGTACCATGCAGCATGTCGGGCACACATGTTTCTGCTGTGACTGCAGGGCCTGCCCCTTTTAGATCGGGTTGTAGAGGTCTCAGAGTTCAATCCCCAGGAATGGCTTATGAAAGCAATTACTACCTGAAAGGTCTCTTTGTTTTTGCGCCACTGCTTTTAATAATAATGATTACATCAGATATTTTCTGCCATCTCGATCTTCTTTGGTTCTGCTTGTAAAGAGCCCAACACTTAAAATAGCTCACAATGCAATGAATTGCAAGCGCTGAGGTTTGAGATTTTACATCCCACCCTCCCAGAGCACTTTCCCTTTGGTGATCTTAACCATTGAGTACTGAGCTTCGTGTAAGCCTCGAAGGGTGTGACACGCACGGCGGAGTCAGAGAATTGCCTGCGGCCAGGGGCCCAGGCCTCTTGCTCTAACCACCAGACAGTCCTGTCCCACAAGAGCAGACGAGACATACATGATAGGAACACGACATTCAGGTGCAGTTGCCTGGACCATAATATATTACCTCGGTTCTTCAAGAGATCCTTTCATTTATGCTATTGGTTCAATCTGTTACAGCAGCAACAGCCGCTGGCCAATTTAATGGCAAAACTGGGAACACAATCCAGACCTCCCACGCTTTACATCCTCTGACCATTCCTCCTCGTATCGACACAGTTAAGTTCTTTCCAGCTATTGACTGACAGGTAAAATCAAAACCTGAAGAAAATACCCAAATCCCAAAGGCTTAAATTTACAGCTGGAGTCTGCACTGAGACAATGGCTCTGAATTTTGCCCCAGCACCTAACCATGTATTCACAGTACATGGTATTTTGAATAAGCCACCCCCAATACTAGGAAATACACAGCAGATCAGAATTATCCTGTGCAGGAGGAACCACGTAATCTTAAAACACTCATGTAGCACCTATTAGAGACATGGTACCCGCAAAGTACAGAAAAACAACCATTTTTTGTTTTTAAGGAAAGCTTCACAGAGACTTCAGCTTCACAACAAAGCTCTGCAACGCAAGAGGATCCTAATGTTAAAATTTCCAAATAACCCATTGATGATTTACATTTTCTGATCAAAAAAAAAAGATCATGACCAGCATGAATTCCAAGGGGAATCCATTCACTTAACAGCCCTATCCTGATTTATGTATGTGTGTATGTGTGTACATACATATGTATATAGGCTTATGTATCTAAAGTACGCACATTACACGTCTGTTCTGCCTACACTTAAAATGCATACATCTTAATAGAGATCTTTGTCATGTAATTACTGGTTGTATTCACAGAACAGTTCTAGGGGATCATTTTCGCTTTATGTTCAAGAAAGGAAAGGAACCTGTAAAACACCCCGCCGCAGCCTCTCCAACACCTTGCTAAGAGCAGAAAAGCACTACAGCAGTAGTCGCATCCATACACAAAAACCATTCCCCAAACTGACTTTTAAGAAGTTCCACTAAACGAACTTTAAACCCAGTTTAAGACCATGGGCTGTATCAGGCTTAGATGATTTTTGTGGACGTGCTTCAGATCTGATGAAGAAGGTCTGGAAGCCAATTTGTGAAGGATGACTGCAGTCCCCTGGAGCACAGCTGACATTAGAACTTGAACCAGTCCCAAACCGGCGTTAGCTGAACTACTCGTTAAGCCAGTTGCATTTTTTTGGAGAGGAGAAATTTCCCCACTGCATCTTAGACTGTGGCAGGACGCTTTAAACTGAGAACTAATGCAGTAGTGGGCTGGACAAAATGACCAAAAACTCAACATCAGTCAGTCACGGGAAATCAGCTAAGGGATTGTATCGGGCGACACCCCAAACGGCACCAGACTGCAGCCAGCAGATGAAGGAAGCTGAGGCCATCCATGCCTTGATTTTTTCACAGGTGGGAAGTAAAGGATCACCGTTTTAAATGGAAGCCTGGATCTCCAGAGCTGTCTGCGTGAATGAGGACCCCACTGGGCTCTTCTTGCCTCCCTAGCACCCCACTGATCAGCACGGCCGTACCAAGTGGAGCACACGAACCCGAGCCACCAGTATCCCCCTTCCCTGCAGCCTTCTCTGCTCCCTCGGATGAAGCTGCCTCTCGCCTCCCAGGCACCATGATGTGGGGCAGCACGATCAGGTGGGGCAATGGGAGGGATCAGCAACCGCAGGGCGCAAGAGAAGGCAAGGAGGAACACAGACCCTAAAGAAGCCAGTTGACAGGAAGGAGTACGGTTGGCTAGGCAAGGCAGGGAAATAGATTACTTTCGGAATTAATTTAAGGTTAAATGGATCAAAAGAGAGAGAAGGGTTACCAGACTGTGCTGTTCAAGTGGGTTTGTGTCATTTTTCTCCTGCAGTCCCAGTGGCCACTGTCCATAGGTAAGAAAAAGCCAAAGGCCAAGAAGATTCCTGTGGGTAAATCCATGAGTTTTCCATTCCATGGCTGAAGCTGTGAAAATGCAGAAAGCACACGGAGTGGGGTGGCAGAAGAAAAGGAAGGGTAGGGAAGGACTCTGTCTATTTTTTTCTCTTAAGGGATTAATTTGAGCTAAAATTCAACCTGCAAATTGAGAAGGAAAAATGACAAATAGGGACAGACCGAGGTGGGAGCTGCATCAAGACCTGGTGGATGTTATGCCCAATCATGCAATATAAGATACAGGCTAAGGCGATGATGCAGCTTTATCAGCATGAATGACTTCCAATCGCAGAAGCCATAAGTGAGTTAGGCAGATCCTCCCGAACCCCCATCAAGCACAACTGTCCGTCCTCTGCTGAACTCCGGTGTAATTGGGGGCGGGGGGAAAGAATGAAACTTTTATCTGGCAAGTGCTTTCAAAGAGCGAAAGCGGCTGTTGGGAGCTGCTCAAGGGGCTGGAATGCTGGAGATGGTTCCAGGAGGATGGATCAGCCGTCAGAGTGCATAGGAGGCAGGCAGGGATTTTTAATAAAATGCAGTTTATTGCATGGTGATTACCACCTCCTATTTATACCGTATGAGATCATGAAAAACACGGCATGTATGTCGTTACTCCTGGAAACACAAAATCAACTGAACAACCATGTGATAAATTGGTCCTTTTCATGCACTTTTACTTTGTCTTTCTAACCCTCTGTTTCCAAACATCTGTCACTTCAGATAAATATAAAAATCTACTAGAAAAATACTGTGATCCCTCCACTTCCCCCCCCCCCAAAAAATCAACCCCATCGTAGATTAGGATTATGAGTCAAATTCCAGGGCTGTTCCATTTAACATGTAAATCTTAATCATCCACAAGGAAGCACAGCCACTTGAAGCATGTTACATGTGAGAACGGGAACTCCAGGGTCTCCAGAAAATGCATCCTCTATTTCTAACCTTCGTTGGTTACACACAACAGGCATTAAAGACACAACATGCTAAGATATAAAGAAAAAAGTATTTCAGGTAAGCTTTTATGCTTTAAAGAGCATGCCTTTCCCCGCTCCCCCTCAAACGCAGTTTGAAGGCGAAAGGCTCAGAGAGAGGAAATACCGCATTATTTCCATGGTACGATTCTGCAGTCGAATTCGGGATAATACGGTAAAAAGACTTCATCAGCGCTCTTTCAGAATGACTTGTATAACTTGCTCATAGCTTTGCCAGTTATGAGTAATGCAACAATCACTTAAGATACACCAACACCACCTTTGTACCACATTTCTTTTGCGCGTTGCCCGACGTCTACTGGACTCGGCCTCCTGGCAAGCAATCCCCCGCCCCCCCCCCATCTTTGGCCGAGCGATGCTCGCCGAGGCAGGCCCACACAGCCTGCCAGGCGCCACACCTCCCACCTGCCCCTCACTTCACGGAAATGCGCCTTTTCGGTGGCGATGCTCTGCGACTGGTCTGAGGGCAGCAGACTTGCAGGGTGGCCGCTCAGCAAAATCTCTTGCCCCTAATCTTTTTCTTATTAACCTGATGGTTAGCCATCCCCCCTCGACAGCGCAAATTAATAAATGCCGCAAGATAATTTGTGCTGGGTGACACCCCGGTACAGCGTCTGTGTGGGACCGCGACTCCACCGTCATTAAAACCAGGTCTACATGTTGCCGGATCACCCAGGAGTACAAATTTAATCAGGATCGGGCCAAAGGGACGCGATCATGCTTCTGCTGAACGAGCCAGAGCGCGCGACACAGAGCCAACGCCAATTTGACGCTGGCCCCGTGCCAGCCGCAGGGGTGCAGACGATACCTGATCCGGCTGGAGTTGTGCACAGCGATACCTGATCCGGCATAAAGTCTGCTAGCAGAAAGTTAACCTGTCAAAAACTTCTTGAATTAACTTGAGCAGGCAGCCTGAATGAATACCAGGTCAGCGCTTCGCATCACGCGCCCACCCCATTTTTTGGGCCAATAACAGGAGTTGTACTGCTGGATTTTCTGTGTTTGCCAAACCACAGCCTAAAAGTCGACAGCGATGCTTATGTGCACAGGGATCTCGCTGCGGGATCAGGGCCTAGCAGTCCTTCAGCTTGTGTTGCCTCCGACTCAAAGCATAAAGGAAAGAAAAAAGCAGAGCGAAATCTAAACGTTTAACTTCCAAGTAATGAACAGAGTCTGCTGTAGGTGAAGATGGAGCCATGGGTGTTTCTGTAGCAGATAAATTTAGATGATGATTAAAATAGAGCCTATTCCTTCAGGTTAGTGAAAGTCTCGGTGCAGCAAACACGTCAGCAACTAGGCCGATTTTAGCAGCATTTTAGTAATCCAAACAGTATTAAAAATGCGCCCTGTCGTGTTGAACAAATGTGAACTTCATTTCTTTCTTTACAGCCCTTGGGCACAGAAGGGCAGTCCTGCTCTTTTGAAACTGTTTTCAAAAGCCTTACCTGATCTCTGGTAGAACTTAACCCATTTTTAACGCTGCCGCAATAGTGCCCGGTGTTGAAACCTGCACAGCTACCCATTACACAAGGCGACAGACACGTGGGAAACATGGACTTCAAACACTCTGTCTTGAAATTGATGGAAATCCCTGGAAATTGCTCAGTTTAGGCGAGTACTTCAACTATTTTCAGAGCTAGTTCAGGGAGACCATTCACTGAAAGCCACTGTCAGAAGTTTTTCCATTTCCCATCACGGAGGCCCTAAAACAGTCTGCCCCAAGGTCTAGCAACCTTGACAGTTACCCACATCTCCAAGCTGTTTACAGCCATGCCCCTATCGCTCCAGCAGGAATGCCTAGATAGGGGGTTCCCAAATTTTGGTCCTCAGGGTCACCATGCAGTCTCAAGGCCAAACCACAGGCTGCAGCAGCCTGAGCTCCCATACAAATATCTTAAGGGCAGAAGTCACGAGGACGGAACCAGTCTCCTTGCAGTGGTGTCCAGCGACAGGACAAGGGGCAATGGACACAAACTGAGACATAAGAGGTTTCAGTTGAACATGAGGAAAAACTTCTGTACTCTGAGGGTGACAGAGCACTGGAACAGGCTGCCCAGGGGGGTTGCGGAGTCTCCTTCTCTGGAGATATTCAAAGCCCGCCTGGACGAAGTCCTGTGTAACATGCTCTAGGAGAACTTGCTTTAGCAGGGGGGTTGGACTAGATGATCTCCCGAGGTCCCTTCCAACCCTTGCCATTCTGTGATTCCCACAGGCACGGGCGAGGCGGCGGCCCGCTCTCCCCTCGCCACCCTGCCCAACAGCGCAAGCTCCCCGTCCCTCCTCAGGGGCGTCCAGCGGCCCGGGGCTCCCTCAGGGGGTTCTTCACCAACCAGCCCAGCGCGGCCCTTGGCAAACCCCCACGCCGAGGTGGGGCCGGTGGCGGGCGCCGGCGGCTCACGGGGGAGCGGGGAGGCCTGAAGTGAGGGGACTGGCTGGGCTGGGCTGGGGCGCGGGTCTGAGCTGAAGCGGGGGAGCCACCCGCGGCTCAACCCTCCCCGCGGCGGGGCCCCGCTACCCCCGCCCAGGCGGGGCCGAGTCACCCGCGGGTGACAACGCAGCGCCCAGCCACGGCTTCTCCTGGCTGACGGGGCGGGGAGGGGGGCGACGGCCGCCGGGGGCGCTCGGGGGGTGCCTCGGGCGCCCCCGACGGGCAGGGCGCGGAGGCCTGCGCGCCCCAATGCGGCCCCGGCCCCCGGCGGTGGCGCCCCCGGCGGAGGAGCGGCGGGCAGCGGGGCGCCGCCGCGGCGCAGCAACGGTTAACGGCGGGGCGCAGCCAATGGGCCGCGCTGTTTCCAGGGCGACAGCTCGGAGTGTTCCGGATCGTACCATTGCGCAAGCGGCGGGGGGGGGCCGGGAGTGTGTTTGGGGGGGGTGGACGCGAGCGGCGCCGCCGCCAGGCCCGGCCCAGCGCCACCGCCTCCTCTCTCCTCCCCTCCCTCCTCCCCCCGCCTCGCCTCGCCTCCTCCCCCTCCCGCCCGGCCGGAGCGCGGCGCCGGGGCCCAGCAGCGAGCGGCGCGCGGCGGAGCGGAGCAAGGCGGCCGGGCCCGGAGCGGCGGAGTCGGTACCGGCAGCGGGGCGGGCCGGGCCGGGCCGGCGCGACCCCCTGCCCTCGCTGCCTTCTCGCCGCCGCGGGATGCGGGCGGCCCGGGGCCGCGGGCTGTGAGCGGCGGCGGCGCGGAGACAAAGGGAGGCGGCGGGGCTCGGCGGCCGGCACCAGGGACGGAGCGCGGGGGCCGCCGCCGCCGCCGGGGCGCACCCGCCCGCCCGCCGGGAGGCGGCACGATGCGGCACGGGGCGGCGCGGCCGCAGCAGCGCGGCGGCAGCAGCGGCGCGGCCCGCCCGGCGCGGCGGTAGAGGCGGCGGCCGCAGGGCGCGGGGCCGGGCCGGGCCGGCGGTCGCGCAGCAGCGTCTCCCGCGGGCCGGGCCGCGCCGCCCGGGCCGGCGATGTGAGGGCGGCGGCGGCGGCGAGGAGGAGCGCGGCGCGGCACGGCGCGGAGCGGAAGGCGGGCGGGCCCCGAGCGGAAGCGGGCCGGGCCCGGCGGCGAGGAGGAGCGCGGCGCCGGCGGGGGCGGCCGGGCGCGGGCGTGCGATGGAAACGCACATCTCGTGCCTGTTCCCCGAGCTGCTGGCCATGATCTTCGGGTACCTGGAGGTGCGGGACAAGGGCCGGGCGGCGCAGGTGTGCACGGCCTGGCGGGACGCCGCCTACCACCGCTCGGTCTGGCGGGGCGTGGAGGCCAAGCTGCACCTGCGCCGCGCCAACCCCTCGCTCTTCCCCAGCCTGGCGGCGCGGGGCATCCGGCGGGTGCAGATCCTGTCGCTGCGGCGCAGCCTGAGCTACGTGATCCAGGGCATGGCGGACATCGAGAGCCTCAACCTCAGCGGCTGCTACAACCTCACCGACAACGGGCTGGGCCACGCCTTCGTGGCGGAGATCAGCTCCCTGCGCTCGCTCAACCTGAGCCTCTGCAAGCAGATCACGGACAGCAGCCTGGGCCGCATCGCCCAGTACCTCAAGGGCCTGGAGGTGCTGGAGCTGGGGGGCTGCAGCAACATCACCAACACCGGCCTCCTCCTCATCGCCTGGGGCCTCCAGCGCCTCAAGAGCCTCAACCTGCGCTCCTGCCGGCACCTCTCCGACGTGGGCATCGGGCACCTGGCGGGCATGACGCGCAGCGCGGCCGAGGGCTGCCTGGGCCTGGAGCAGCTCACGCTGCAGGACTGCCAGAAGCTCAGCGACCTCTCGCTCAAGCACCTGGCCCGCGGGCTGGGCCGCCTCCGCCAGCTCAACCTCAGCTTCTGCGGGGGCATCTCGGACGCGGGGCTGCTGCACCTGTCGCACATGAGCAGCCTGCGCAGCCTCAACCTGCGCTCCTGCGACAACATCAGCGACACGGGCATCATGCATCTGGCCATGGGCAGCCTGCGGCTGTCCGGCCTCGACGTCTCCTTCTGCGACAAGGTGGGGGACCAGAGCCTGGCCTATATTGCACAGGGCCTGGACGGGCTGCGGTCCCTCTCCCTCTGCTCCTGCCACATTAGCGACGAGGGCATCAACCGCATGGTGCGGCAGATGCACGGGCTCCGCACCCTTAACATCGGCCAGTGCGTCCGCATCACTGACAAGGGGCTGGAGCTCATCGCCGAACACCTCAGCCAGCTCACAGGCATCGATCTCTATGGCTGCACCCGCATTACCAAGCGGGGCTTGGAGCGCATCACCCAGCTGCCCTGCCTCAAGGTGCTCAACCTGGGACTTTGGGAAATGACTGAGAGCGAGAAGGTCAGGTGAGAGGAGGGGGGCACCCCGAGACCTCCGTCTCCTCTGGAGGGACTCACTGACTGACTGACTGACTGCTGCAATGGAGGAGAGAAAGAGAGAGAGGGGCACGCACAGAGCCATGCTACCCACACACCCTGGCACCGGAGGGAGGAACAGAGAGAGTATATCCTCAACCCTTCTGTGCTGCCTACCTACCCTTGCTCTGGAGGAAGAGGAGGAAGGGGGCGGGGGGGCAGGAGGAGAGAGAGAGAGAGAGAAAGCACCTATCCTTTTTCCAGGTCATGCCTCCAGCTCCATGCTGGGGAGACAGAGCTCCCCTTTCCCCCGCAGCATCCTTCCCTGCGGAAGAGGTAGAAGCCCACACTCTTATGCACTGGGGCTAGAGACACCCCTCTTTATCCCCACTCCCTGATTCCATCCCCTTGTGCACTAAGGATGGATAAAGACAGACCCTTGTTCTGCCATGTATTCAGAATAGCTTATTTTTGGTTATGTAAAGGAGAGTGGGAATGGAGACGGGAACAAACAATAACAACAGCAGGAAAGGCTTCCTAGCTACACTTATGTACCCGACTACCCAGTCATCCTGCGCTGGGCACAGACACAGCTTTTGATAAAATAACCATTCCACCTCTGCGCTTGCTCCTCCCCTGACAACTGGGAATTGTGACAGAAATACTGCTCCCTAGGTACATTGATTTTATTTTTTTTTTTTTTTTTTTTAAATCTGTTTTCAATCTCCGGTTCCATGTTATTCTCTGCTGTGGGTGGATACAACCTCCCACTATTCCAGTTCTCCACTGCACTGAGACTAGGGATAGCTACAGCCTCTCCTTTTGTCAGTATGTTTCTGTGTCACCCTGCACTGTGGTTAACGGCAAAGCCTAGGCACTCCATTCTCTCCCCCCATCTCTCTCATGGAGATGAAGGTAACCATTTCCTCCTTTTCCCGTCTCTGTGGGGACCGGACACAGACCCCAGTCTCTTAAGCCTTCCCGTGCACTGGGGGACACTGAGAGTTACTGAGGCTTGTCTTCCCTTTCATCATTCTCTCTTTTTCTCCCCTCCTTCTTCTTGGCAACAGGGATAGACATATCCAGCTACATATCCATTCCTCTTTGGGTCGGGGGGTGAGTGGGTAGAAGGGGTGGCTAGCTCCCCTCTACCCAGGGGACTTGAGGAAGAATCTCCAGCTTCATTTCTGCTTCATTTGAGATACTGTGACCTGTTTTTATTTTGAAATGCATAAAAAAAATTACTGCTACAAAAACAGCCTCTTACTCTCCCATCTATCCCTTGCTTACATCCTGTAACTGATCCCAGTTTTCCTCACTCATTCTCCTCTTTACAGTATTCATTTTCTTACATGGTTTTATTTTTAAAGACATTTGAAGTTGCTGTTCTTGTGGATTTTTAAGTACATTTTTTTTCTGCTGAATATATTCTATATATATAAATATATATATATGATGTCTGGCTACCTCGTTTTAATTTGTTTTTTTTTTTTCTTTTTTTTTTTTTTTCTCTCCTCAAAAGCCCTGAAATTCTTACAGGAAAGAGATTTTGAGACTGAAACATTTTTGTGCCTAGACTGGAATAATGCCCCTTGGGTTTGTTCTTCTTTTTCTCCCTGCGTCCCCCTGTCGTCCCCCCCCCCCTTTTTTTTTTTAATTTTATTTTATTTTTTTTTAAGCTTGCCCTATTGTGTCCCACCTTCACATTCTGGTTGTGCCTCTCCCTCCCTCTTCACTGGGGACTGGGGACCCAAATTGTGCTTCTGCATTTTTACTTTTCTAGCACAAACATGTAACATGAGAATCCACGCTGAGGATTGGGCTACTGTTAACAGGAATGTGTAAAATGCAAGTTGGTTTATAAAAAAAAAAATTATATATATAGATATATGCAAACGCTTTCCCCTCCCCTCCCAAATCACCTACAAAAGGTCACTATGCAAGGTTTCCTGTTTGTAGGTGGAGAGGAGCAGAGCTGGCCTGCAGGCCCTGAGGCTGCAACGTGAAGGGGAGGAGACTGAAGTTGATCTGTCTTATCTCTGTTCTGTCAATAAAATGGAGCTGGGTCCTTAGATTATTTTTTTTTTAATTATTATTTTAAAGAGGAAGTTTTGATTTTGTTTGTTTGGTTTTTTAAAGAAAAATATCTTGGCTTTTTTTTCTCATCTGTTGTTCAAAATCTCAAATCCTCCACAGTAACAGGCCAGACCACGGAGTTAACACAAACCCAGAGACCCCTATGGATTAATTGTACTGTTTGTGAATTTGTATAAAAAAAATAACAAAGATCCTCTTAAAACATTTTATATTCTTACAGTAAAAGGTTAAACATATTTATATAATAAAAGAGGAAATATGAAGTATGTTTTTGAAAAAAAAAAAAAGCAGTACCTGTGTTGTCTGTGCTTTTTAAAGACAGGTATCGACCTCTCTACGTGTGGGGTTTGCCGCGCGGTTCATGCCAGGGGTTTGGGGCTGCTTGCTCTTGTTCCAGTGAGCGACGGAGGAGGAGAAGGAAGGAAGGGAGCCTGGTGCCTCCTGCGCAGGATGTTGAGTAACATCATCGCAAAGAGTTTGTAAGGAAGGGGTTTGGTAGGACCAGCCTTGTCTGCGAAGGCGCTCGCAGCATCTATTGGGAGAAACCGAGTTCGGCTGCCCATCAGTGTGAGGTGTCGGCTCAGTCTGAGGTCAGACAAACCGAAAAGTGCTGAAGCTTGCTAGCAAGTGAATCGAGTACTCAGTAGTAGAGGAAGATGTTTGGGAGAGGGGACAAGCAGGGTCGCGTTTCTTAATTTTTTAAAGCTCCAGGTAGATGGTAGAGCTTCTTGTGCTTTACTTAAATTGAGGCCCACCCTGGGGGGAGGACCCATCAAATAAAAACATTGCCCAGCGGTGACAACTACCAAAACCGGCACCCTCGCTGGCACACAAGGATCTGGGAAATCTGAAATGTCTTGGTTGGTTTCCACTGCCCAGGCTAAGACTGAAGAGGAAGTAAAGTGGGAATGTTAAAAAAAAAAAAAAGAAAAAAAAAGTTTGGCTAATCTAAGGTGTCCTTTGTCCTATACCGTAATCTTTCTCTTCAACGTATGACTTTTAACCCAACGGGGTCCCTTTTTAGCCTTCCACGATGTGGGGTTTTTATTGTTGTTGGCGCTGGAGCTTAAGCGGTGTTTATAGGGCAGCGACAAAGCCCGTCTCACCCCCAGCCCGGCGGCGGGGCTCACTCGCCCCGCTGCCCCCTTCCAGGAAGGGGAATGCGAAATGGTGGAAGAAGCCGGAGCCATTGTTCAGGAAAGTTAAAAGAGGAGCTGTCCTTGCTTGCTTGCTCAGTCATGCATACTCAATCCGGCCGGGCCTGGGTCCCTATGGAAAGGAGGAGGGCGATTCTTCCCCTCTTTTTAACATTCCTCTCCAGGCCTGGCTGTATTTAAGCTGCTTTCCTCCTCGCAAGGAGGAGGGAGGGGGATGGTCTGAAGTTCCTGTACATTTGCATTTTAAGCACTTCCAGCGCTGAGCAGGCCACTTTGTTCCTCCCGCGCTACCCTGCTCCAGCAGCCCTGGCTGGGGTGCTGCTCCAGGTGGGTCGGATGCCCGACCCAAAGGAGGTCCCCTCTATGTCTGGGGCCGGCCTGCCCTGGGTGCTTAGCCTCTGCCTCCACAGGTATTTTTGGTTGAGGCTGGACTGGGCATACTTCTTTGTTGCCAGCTCTAACCACCGCACCCCTTTTACGTCCATGCCACATTTCAGAAGGGAAAATAGCACCCAACATTGGACGTCATAAAAAGAAACGCTATCTCCTCTGCATGTGGGTGACCTGGACTGTCTCAAGGTTTGGACTTTGGGGCATGTGTTGGTTTTTCCTCCCCTTTTTCCAAGATTTCCAAGCTTTCTGCTGGGCACCCATCACAAAAGCTGCATTGTTCGCTTTAGGGAAAGCCACCACAATTGGATCTAATTGAGCCTGACACTATATCCATCTTCCTTCCCTTGGAGGGAGGTGTGGGGTCTGTCTTCCCTGCGTTAAGAAAAAAAGTTTATGGTAACTTCTTGACCGAAAAAGAGGATGTATGTATGAACGTTACAAACAACGGGAATTCCAGATCATGTTCCCATTACTGCTGTGAATGTAAATGTTCCTGGGGTAGGCAGCATTTCCAGCCAGGGATGGGGAACGATATATGTCACGTAAGGTAGGTTGGTTTCTGCTGGATTTGAGTGAAAACAGCATCTCTTCTTCTTAAGCCCCACGTCCATATGGGTAATAGCGGGGCATCTATGTCTAAATATGTGTGCTCATAAATCCTGTAATCAGAATAAGGACAAGATTTTTTTCCTAAAAAAACCAAAACGAAACCCAACCCAAACATCTTCTCCTCACTTAAAAAAACAAGCCAAAACATTGCCCGCATGGCTCGCAACGCTATTTAAGGGGAACACAACCCTAAGGAAGCTGATGAAACCCAAGCCTCCCCAAAGCCCAGCATTTAGACACTGGGCTGTTCCCGTAGTTGGAGCAAGCGCTCCTCATGCCTTCCTCACACCCCAGCGTGACAGCACCTCCTCCAGCACAGAGGCAGTCCTCCCTGTCCAGCGAGGCCAGGGCTGGGGGAACGCATGTGTTTACTGGTAAAGAGAAGGGTTTCTTAAATAATCCATTGCCAGCAACCATAGACCAATTGCCATATGACTCCTCAGGGT
Source organism: Gorsachius goisagi (assembly GCA_018403395.1). Lineage (NCBI taxonomy): Eukaryota > Metazoa > Chordata > Aves > Pelecaniformes > Ardeidae > Gorsachius > Gorsachius goisagi. The sequence goes on along the minus strand of BOSO01021008.1, from coordinate 10,994 downwards.
AAGAAGGAAACTTAATTTTCACTCTCCAGCCGCTCTTGAATTTTTGAAGATGACTCGGTTGGCAACTGGGGTAGAAAACCATAAAAAAAAAAAAAAAAAAAAAAAAAAAAGCCAAACCCAACAAAATAGACTATTTGGAAGCGAGCTGGAAGTCTCTCAGTGAGCCTGCGGTGCCCCAGCAGTGGTTTTGGTGCCAGACTTTGCCACTGCGCCCAGCAAAAATGCTCCCAGCCCACCCGGCCGTGCTGGCTGGGACATCAGGGTCCCTTGCCTACAGCAACGCAAGCTGGGGCACAGAGGATGGAAGATGAAGGATGAACCAGGGACCTGCTTTACAGACTGGTGGCTCTGGGGAGCAGAGGGGGCACACTCAAGAGGCAGTGGCAGAAAGCGCAGCAGAGCAGGAGTGATGCAAAGGGGGGGATGAGGGGACCGGGAAGGAGAGAGGAGGTGGCCAGGGACCAAGGGGCAGTGGTGGGAGACGCTGGCTCACAAGCTGCAGCAAAGTCACTGTGTGCATGGGGGTCCCTGATCTGCTGCAGCAGCTGCTCCCCTGGCCAGAGCCGGTGGCTGGCTCCTCTCCCCAGGAGATGGGGGGGGCGAAAAGGCGGCTCCACCTGGGTCCTACTGCCCTTGGAACAGCATATGGGGAGGTCCGTGCATGACAGATTTAGACATTTTATACCTTCCCACCCCACGCTGTGGGTTCGGCTGAATCAGTTTGTTGTGGTGATTCTGGGGTCCTTTGTTTCCCCGTTAATAAATAACGGGGTCACGGGGCAGCTGTCACACAAACCGCCTGGGGCCTGTGCTAGGATGAGAGGCGATCTCTGTGCTAGATATTGCAGAGCTTACTACTGAACCAGCCATTTGGTAGTCAGGGGAGAGGCAAGACACCCAAAGTTTTCAGAACCGCAGCTAGAAGTTAGCACAGGCTACCCTGAGCACAGCTCAAGGGTAGGTGTCCCTCAGATCTGGCAGCCTCGATACATACGTTCATGGGATGCCTCTTGCAAAGCAGACCCTTTTTTGTTGTCTCCCTCTCCCTCCTCTACCTTAAATCCCACTCTTTTAGCCAGCAGCTCTTCAACAGTGCCTTAAGTGAAGGGAAGAAGATAATGGATAAACTCAACTGGGTAGTGCTGGCTGGATGAACGGACCCCTCAAGGACATCAGCGAGGCCTCAGGCCAGAGCTGCTGGCTGGGCTGCACGACGTTCCCTGCCACGGCCAGCCGGCGAGGCCATCCCGCTCCCTTCCCCAGCCCCAAGCTGCAGGGAAGAAAGAGCTGGAGAGGGTTTGTCGGGCTCCCGTGCCAGAACTTCGGCTCCAGCCACATTTGGCAGGGATGCTAGCGCTTCTCCCCCTTCTTTAATTCAATCTACCAAAGGCATTAGCTCAATGGCAGCCCAAACTGAAATAGCCCCGCGGAGATTTCGAAAGACCCGACTCCGATCTGTCCTCACAACAGAAAGATGAATGGGAATGGGATTTTCCAAAAAGATCTCCTAAAATCTGGGGTGTGTTTTGGATAAGGGTGTCAAAAAGTTTAATACCAGGGCCTGGACACATGCCCTGAGCAAGTATTTACTTCCACACGTAGGGGGGGGGCGGGGAGGAGGTTACCGAGGCATACACCAAACTTGCTATTTCTGCTACAGAAACTTAATTTGGATCCAGAAGGAAGGGGGGGGGGGGGGAACCCCCTTTTAGTNNCCCCCCCCCCCGGGGGGGGGGGGGCAACCCCCTTTTAGTTATTTTCCTTCCTTTGAGTCTTGTGTCTCCGGGACACAGTTTAGCGATTTCAAGAGGAAGCCATTTTCCCCTTCTAGCTTTAAAAAAAAAACAAACCAAGCCCCCCCAGTTTATATCGTGGTCCCCTTACCCTCGTTTGCCGCCGCTCCCGGGCCGGGCTCCGCCTGCAGGCGCCGCACCGCGCCGCCAGGGGGCAGCATTGCCCGCCGAGTGCCGCCGCCCGCCCGGTACCGGATCAACCCGGCGTCCATCCACCCACCCCCCCCCCCCCGGGGGGGGGGGGGGGGGGGGGG